>JADNRY010000057.1:0-281041 GCA_015501585.1 Rhodocollybia butyracea
ATGGGACGGCGGGACGCGGGACATAGGCATCAGCCTCAAACCCCTCTGCGCGATAATTTCAGAGGGTCCATTCTTCACGAGAAGGTATCAAATAGTATACAAGAGTAGGAGATGAAGGAGTAGCAGGATTGGGTAGATTTGGCTCGCATTATCAGCGGTAGTAGAATCGTAATAGTATTACTCTTTCCTTAAGCTTAAGGACAACTCATCTAAGAGCCTGAGGCACAGCTTTTGAGACCTTGGGGCAAAGATTCGTGTGAATTGTTGGGAGGGCAGAAGAGGAAGCTCCAGTTGGCTTTTCTATCATTTTTAAGTGTCACTGAATATTTGACTTTAGGTCACAGCTTCTCTGTTGGCAATTGGCTTTTTATCGTTGTGTACCTCTGGTGTTAATCTCTCATCAAGATGTTCTACTATCTGGAGGACTCTGACTTCTTATAGGGAAAGTCAGACTATCATTTTCACGACCCATGTGAGTCCTCACTAGTATCGCCATACGCTTCGCCCAATGTGGTGTTCAGTTCCTCCATAAAGCAGATCTGCTCGCGGATCACAACACCTGGAGGACTCACCCCCAAAGGGTTCCTGTCGCGTTAAAGCGCAATCTAGGCGAAGGTTATGTTGTAAATATCCGGCGCAGGGACTGAAGGAGCTGTGAGGCTTGAGAGACAGAAAGATATAAGATTGGATACTATAGATACTGGCTTCAGAGAAGGCCTTATATACTGTGTACAGTAGTAGATATTACTAAGGGATTCCGGTACATACGAGGTATCACTAACCGGATGAATAATGATTAGTAAGTACAACCGGAGTTGTATCATATCCGATCGGCGAAATACAACACTCCCCCTCAACTCCGGACATCAAGACACAGTAATCCAGATTGAGAAACACAATGATACACAGGCTCACAACAATGGTGTGAATGGCTTCGGCCTCCATTTGGGCATTGATGGCTTCAGCCCCATCTGGCAACGGTGGTTTTGACCCCCACACGGGTAACAGTGGATTCAGCCCCCACACGGGCAAATGACTTCGAGGCGGATAGATGATGAATGAAATTCCATGACAGGAGGTAAGGGTGTCAGTATAAAGGGAAATGATAAGGTGACAGAGGATGGTGCCTAGACAGGACTTTTAGTTGGCGTTACGGCCAACGAGCAAACAACAATAACAACGACGATTGCCTAGACAGGACTTTTAATTGGCGTTACAGCCAACAAACAAACAACGGTGCCTAGACAGGACTTTAGAGGGCACAACGGCCGACACGACAATCAGAAGGCACACAGCCAACACGATGGTTAGAAGGCACAACAGCCAACACAATCCCAAAAACAATGGCGGCGTAGATACACCTAAAATATAATCCGGGTGATCCGGCAGAGGACGATCAAAGAGCGAAGTGATGACGATAATCAAATTCAGTTACGGCCGGGGCCCATAACCTGTTGTAAATATCCGGCGCAGGGACTGAAGGAGCTGTGAGGCTCGAGAGACAGAAAGATATAAGATTGGATACTATAGATACTGGCTTCAGAGAAGGCCTTATATACTGTGTACAGGAGAAGATATTACTAAGGGATTCCGGTACATACGAGGTATCACTAACCGGATGAATAATGATTAGTAAGTACAACCGGAGTTGTATCATATCCGATCGGCGAAATACAACAGGTTACACTGGGTTACACTATTCAAGTCATCTTCGACGTACCAACATCGCCAGAAAAGTATTCGCCTTCGGCATTGGTGACAATGGGGAACCTTTTACTAGAAATAAGGCAACTGGGAGAGCATACGACTCTCTCTGTGACATCTCCTAGACAAGTCTTGTACCACCTCAAGTCCAAAGATTCTGTAGTCGTCGAGAGCGTGTTGGAGATGCCGGACTGGGAAAGCGACACTTACAAAATTGCTTCTTACGACATGCTCAGCACTTCAATTGAAGATACTTTCCTGGATTTGATGCAGAAGGACGAAGTAAATACTAAAGCTATATATCGCCATATCCACTTTCGGAAGAACTTGTTAGTAACCTGGTCGTTCACGTTGTTTTATTGTCTCCTCCATATCTTCCTTCCATTCCAGCAACAGCTTGTCTTCCATGAAAGACCCTTCCACTTTGACTAGCAAGTCCTCGAAAAACTTGTCCACGGTTTCAAGTGTAAACCGGGGCTCTTGTCCATAATCTTTCGCATACATTATCAGATTGACACATCGTAATGTGCACTTCGATTGCTTTACTACCTCTTTCAGCTCGCTGAGAGAAGTGTCAGGTTCGTAAGCTGCCTCCCAGTTTTCTTCGTCAATAAGGTCTGGGAGTGTAACCTCGAGTTTGGACAACTTGGGGAGCGTAACACCGATCCAGGCCCCATTTTCGATTTTGGCCTCGTTGTGGACATCCCCACCAATGTCTAAGGTCAAGAGAGAAGCTTGACATGCGATTTGATTAGTACCAGGGTTTCCACTGACTTTGAAAGATTGGAGTGTCAAGAACTCCAAACAAGGGCACATGTGAAGTAATCTGGCAAGAGATACACCACTGTAGCAGCCAACTTTCAAGATCTTCAACTTTTGACCTGCTATGACATCTATAGATGACTCTGAGAGCTCTGGAAGCTCTAGTTTCCGGAGAGGCGGATGGCATCCAACCAAGATTCGATTAGTTATGTCACAGGCTTCGTTAGATTTCAAGTTGAATGACAGATCTTCTAGAAGAGGAAAATGTGTAGAGGAGGGTTCAAAGGGAAACACGCTGTCTATCTGTTGTAGAGAGTTAAACGACAATGCAGCCTGTCTCCATCTGTGCGCCCGTGCTACCAACATGGTAATGAAAGAAGGACAAACAGTAGCGCTTTCCATGAAGATCTTGATATGCAAGACACCTGATCGTAAAATGCATTCAGTCAGAAGTGCACCCACTCCAGCGGTTGGTAGCTGAGCAGGATGTGAACCAACTGAATCATAGAAAGCTATCCTGGACCAGAAGGTAGAGTATGAAACGGCCTCTTGTCGCCACCAAAAGCAGATCCAGGTGAATATGAAGATACACCCAGATAGCTTGGTAGGGTTTTGATATGTGTAGGTGATACCTGGATTAGGGGATGTCTCAATAACTAGCTCAAAGATATCTGTCAAAACGTCCGAGGGAAGGATTCGGATGGGAGCCAACAGGGATTTCTGCAGTTCCAGAACCCTCGAAATTTTGCAACGAGTGATATTCTCAGAGCAAAACCGAAGATCCTTTTGTGTCTTATCGATTAGAGCGCGTAACCTGGCTCGGGCAATAGGAGAGTCGGGAATGTCGTTGTGGCGGCTTTTAGCAAGGAATTCTGCATGGAGTGCCTGGTAGGCAGATTCACGGGAGGAGCACATCTGGGAATGCGTAGAACCCAAGATTTTAGAGTACAACTCACGACGCGGTGGAACATTGGCCATGATGCTGGTGGTGTCACTCGATGCGCGTGATGTGGCGAGCGCCTGTTTGACAAGCACCTTATCAACGTTCAACGTTCAACTCACCACGCTTATTGTTCTACTTCAGCCTGACTGAAGTAGGGTGGGAAATCGTAACATTCACAGACAAAGTGAAATCCCTTCTTTCATGGTTCGGTACCGGTGATACCTGGGTTTTAACTGGCCAATCTTTAAATGAAACATATCCTTTCCAGCTATTGATGAAGGGAGATTCTTTGCTGTCTACTTCGGTCAGGCCGAAGTAGAACAATAAGCGTGGTGACTGTAACAACTTCCGAAGATATTATATTCAAATCTATGTACCGATGATTCTCCTTTTCATCCCCGCTTTCTGGTCTCAGCAAGTTGGGACCTGGTGTGACGTGTCAGATTTGGCGGGGAGGATGGCTGGTTCATTGCAGTATGCTGGTTGACCTTTTCATAGATCCCAGTCTTGTGTTTTCTTCCTTGAAAATTCCAGTCTCGTTCCCAGAAAGACCCATTCAGCCGCCTCCCAGTCGAAATCTTTCGCTACATCCCAGATAATCGACATTCAAACGTTCATCGTTCAACGTTCAAGCTCAAGTCTACCTCGGACTCCAAACTCACAGATACGTTGTTACCGCATTACCCGGTATCATGTCATCCACTTTTTCCGCTACGCCTTTCCCATGCATTGTCTTTTGGGCCAGCTCCGACTTTGGTACCACCTTCTGGTATATTGTCATCCAATACAAAGTGTCAGAATGCCCATCTGTGCCGGCTAGCAGATAAAGGTAAGAAGAGTAAATCTTATCTGGTGTTAAATTCAGCCATATGTTTTTCGAGACTGAGGACCTTGTTCCCGCAGACTACGAAACCAATTCCATTAAATTCAACTGCGGACGACATATTTGAAGTATATACCCCGACATACGTCAAGCAACAACTCGCAGAAGGATACGCTGGATACCTCTTCTTTGTTCACCTCGAGCATTTGATGGTCGTTCCGATGTCTAGCGTTGCGTCGTCATCACCAAGAGGAATTAGACCAGGATGCGTATGTTGTATGGAACAGGACGCGGGAGATCTGAGATATAGGCCTCAACCAACCCCTTTGAGCGATAATTTCAGAAGGTCCATTCTTCACGAGAAGGTATCAAAGAGTATACGAGAGTAGGAGGAGTAGCAGGATTGGGTAAATTTATCTTGGATTATCGGCGGTAGAATCGTTATAGCATTGCTCTTTCTTTATGCTTAAGGACGACTCATCTTCGAATGCGTACAGCTTTTAAAAGATTGTGATCTTCGAAGATTTGTGCGAATGAAAATACGTTTTTTGGGAGGGCAGCAGAGGATACGGTTGGTATTTGGTATTTCTATCGTTTTAAACCGTCGTTGAATCTTTGACTTTAGGTCTTGTTGGAGGATCAAACAATCCGCTGTCTATCTAGGTGGCTTTGCTTCAAGTTGTGCTTGTTGACAAGGTACCATTAATCTCGCCAGCAATTGACTTTTTATCGTTGTAGCGTACCTCTGGTGTTAATCCCTTATCAAGCTGTTCTATCTGGAGGACTCAGATATAGGAAAGGTCGGGCTATCATTTTCATGAACCACGTAAGTCCTTTCACTCATATTCCCCATGCTCTTCGCCCAATATCTTGTCCAGTTTCTTGATAACACGGATCTGCTCGCTGATCACGATCGCAATCCTTGCTGCACCCGGAAAACTTGCCGCCGAATCTCCCGTCGCGTTATGGTGCAATCTCGGCGGAGTTACACCATTCAAGTCATTTTCGACGTACCAACATCGTCAGAAAAGCGGCATTGGTGACAACGGGGAACCTTTTACAAAGAATAAGGCAGCTGGCAGAGCATACGACTCTCTCTTTAAAGCTCCTGAAACAAAGCTCTCGCAGTTCAAATTAGGGTATATACTAATGTCTGGTATGCAGATTCAAGGGTAGAGCATACCCTGAGAACAGGCGGAAGTTAGGTTTTAGAGTCCAACCGACAACGCGGTTGAACGTTGATCTTGCCACTGCGAGCAGAAGGTTAATATCCGGCGAAGTATCTACAGCTTTGACATCTGTTAATGGTCCTTAGGCAAAGTGAGCCTAATGCTCGATTCTTGAACCTGAAAATCATACATACTTAACGTATTATAGAGAAGGACACCTGTTGAAACTTTGTGTATGTACTGTATCGCCAAATCAATTTACATTCATCGAAGGCGTAGTGAACAAGATAACTCGCATCACGGGGAATCGCTTTCGGACGATATTTTCCTCGCTGTATCTTCCTTCCATTCCTGCAATAACGTGTCTTCCACGAAGGACCCTTCCGCCTGGACTGGCAAGCCCTCGAAAAACTTGATCGCAGTTTGGAGTGTGAGCTGAAGTGGTTGTTCGTAGTCATCTGCATCCATTATCAGATTGACATGCTGTAATGGACACTTTGATCGCTTTATCACCTCTTTCAGCTCGCTGAGAGAAGTGTCAGCATCATAAGCTGCTTCCCAGTTTTCATCATCGATAAGGCCAGGCAGTATAACACTAAGTTTGGTCAACTTCGGGAGTGTGACACCGGTCCAGGCCCCATTTTTGACCTTATCATCGATGTCCATGTTCCCACTACCGACGTTCAAGGTCAAGAGGGAGGACTGGCAAGTGATTTGTTTGGCATCCGCGTTTCCTCTAAATTCGAAGTATTGGAGTGTCAAGGACTCCAAACAAGGGCACATGTGGAGCAACCTCGCAAGAGATACACCGATGTAGCCAACTTCCAAGATCTTCAAGTTTTGACTCGCGATAACATCTGCGTATGACTCCAAGAGTACAGATAGTTCCAGTTTCCGGAGAGGAGGATGACACTCCAAGATTGGATTCTGGACTGGATCTATACCAAGATCGCCAAGATAATAACATCGAAGATCTTCGAGAAAGGGAAAATGAGTAGAGGAGGGTTTGAAGGGGAACATGATGTCAATCAAGTAAAGAGAATAAGAAAAAAATGACAATGCAACCTGTCTCCATCTATGAGCCTGCGCTACCAACAAGGCAATGAGAGCTGGAGGACTATCATCCCGTTTTGAAGAAATGGAAATCGTGATATTCATGGGTACCGATACTCCCGATCGCAGAATGCATTCATTCAGAAAAGCAGTCACTTCAGTAGTGGGTGAGGCATGTGAAGAGTTGAAAGCAACCGCTATACTGGACCAGAAGGTAGGGTTTGGAATAGCCTCATCTCGCCACCAGAAGCAGATCCAGGTGAGTACAAAGATACGCCCAGAAAGCTTGGGAGACTCCCAAGATGTGTATCTGATACCACGTCTACCGAATGTTTCGAGGACTAGTTGGAAGATTTCTGTCAGAACGTCCGAGGGAAGGGTTCGAATGGGAGCCAACAGAGATTCCTGGAGTTCCAGGACTCTCAAAATTTGGCTACGAGTAATAGTCTCGGAGCAGGTTTGAAGATCGCTTCGTGTCTGATCGATAAGAGCGCGTAAACTGGCTCGGGCAACAGGAGAGTTGGGAATGTTGTTGTGGCGGCTTTTGGCGAGGAATTCTGTGTAGAGCGCCTGGTAGGCAGATTCATGGGAGGAGCACATCTGTGAATGCGCAGAATCCGGGCTTTTAGAGTCCAACTGACGCGGCGGAACGTTGGCCTCGGACATAGTGGTCACTCGGTACGCGTGATACGAGCGCTTGTTTAACAAGTCACTCCGGTCTTTATATCGGACAAGACACCAACACTTTCATAGATTGGCCTGGGGATATCGTCGAATCGTAATAGCGATACTCAGGACGACTCATTTCTTCCGGATTACCAAGCACGTCGGACGCGCAAATGATAGTCATCGCTGGCCATTGCGGCGTCGATTTTTATTTTTTGAACTCCGATTCTCTTTTTGTTTCCTCAAGCTCATGTCATCTACATCGAGTTTCGACCATTTTCCTGCGAGGGCTGGCCAAAAACTGAAGGGAGATAGATACCAGATCTTGCGCAAACTGGGATCCGGACTTTTCTCCTCCACTTGGTTGGTTTCCGATGCGGAATCCGAGTACGTTACGCAGTTTATCTTTGGTTATGTACTTTTTTTTTTGCTGATGCACCCCAGATACCTAGATATCTACACAAACAAATATCGCGCTGTAAAAATTCTGACGCTTGAAGGTACACGAGCACACCGCGAGGGCGAGTCTCGAGAGCTAATGTTCCTGCAGCAAATCGCTGCTTGCGAGGATATTAACTCGCTCCCAATTTTGGAAGATAGCTTTGAGGAGCAAGGACCCGAAGGCACTCATCTGTGCCTCGTATTGGAGCTGATGAGTACGGATGTGTCCAGCTTTCGACGTAGTTCACCCACCAAGGCATTGCCCGTACATGTGGTGAAGATTATCGTTCAGCGTACCCTAGAGGCAGTGGCGCAACTGCACGAACTTGATATCATACATACAGGTACAGTCTACAACGTTGCTGCTGGACTTGGATGGATTCTTGATATCTTTTACAGATCTCAAGCTCGACAATATTCTTTTTAACGCGATCAGTGGTGACCCGCACGTCGAAGAGCAGCTCAACTCGGAATCGGTTATCGAAGATGGGCAGGTGGAGGTGAAAGGAGAGAAATATCCCATCCTGCGCTCGCAACCTATACGCCACAGTACTGCGTGGAATGTCACCCCATTCATGGCGGAAGTAATGTTATTCTGTCTCACCGATCTTGGGCAAGGTAATTCTCGTGTTTCGTATTCTACGCTCTACACCAGCTCAATAACTTCCGTAGCCCAACGTGCAGGCGAACAGCCCACTGTCGACGAGTTCAGCGCATACGCGCTCCGTGCACCGGAACTCCTCTTACGATCGGACTTTGGGCCAAAAATCGACATCTGGGCACTGGGCTGCATCGTACGTTCACAATTCTTCACATTGTCGTTTACTGTTGATTTTTTACATCGTGTAGACATTCGAGATGCTCACGGGACGCTGGCTTTTTGCACCCGAGGCAGGTAGTGACTGGTCTCTCGAGGACGACCATCTCGCAAAGATGGTAGAATTAACAGGAGAGAAGTTCAGTGCCCCGATGTTGCAACGGGCTCAATTTCGGTATCAGTACTTCGATGAGAGCGGTGCGTTATTGCAGTAACTGTCTTGTGCTGATACCTCTGATGCTGATACTTGTACGCACAGGTGACCTCTTGAGGGAAGTTGTTCCAGACCAAAGCATCGAGAAGGCCCTTGCTGTGTATGGGACGATGAAGGATGACGACATTGGTGGAGCGGCTACATTCATCCGCGCATGCTTGAGATTGGACTACAAGGATCGAGCATCAGCTAAAGAGCTGGAGATCCATCCGTGGCTGCTAACAAGTACATGTAACCACTATCATTGATTGTACAGAAGTATCTTAACATCGATGAGATCAATCTTACGTGGGACGAATCACCTTCGTTATGCCAAAAACTCGGATAGCATTGTTCATTTTATTGGCCATATCGAAGGCAAAGCTAAGAAATCAAGCATATGATATCCTCAGTACAATAAAGATCAACTAGGTTTACGCTTTTTCGTTAGCGCACCTCATATGCCCGGTAGAGCTAGGTAGTAGCCTTTGCCATGGGGGGGGTGATGGCGTAGGTAGTTGCTATGCAGATCCACTATCGTACGGTAGCGCAATAAAAGCGCTATAATTCAGGTGGACTTTGATATAAGTAAGCCTTTCGGGTACTGTTTCCGTTAGACCCGGTACTGCCATCACGTCGCACTCCGCCTCCAGCACCGTGCGTTCCGGTACCGCCCATCATATTGTTATCCCGCCTCCCGCTCACTGTCTTTCCATATATAGATAGTAGTATCATTTATTCTGATAAGATTGCGATACAAGCGTTCTAACTAATCCCCGCATACCCGTAGCACCGTAAGAAGCTCTGCTAGTTCCTCTTCTTCTTCATCCGGGTCTTCTTCTGGCGGCGGGGCATCTTTATCGTCGTCACGATCGTTGAGGCTTGGAGATTGGTCGTCGGTGGCCATCATGCCCTGTATTTTCGAATACAGTGCGCCACGACCTGGCGTAAGGGTTCCCGTAAAGCCGTCCATCTTTGCTAACCTACCCAGCCTGAGGAGATGCATATCTCTACACCGCCCACGTTCCCAGCCATACTTCTGAACCTGCAACGCAAGGAGGGGATCCGTTCGTCGTACTTCTTCAACCATAAGAGAGATATACGCGCTTTCTTCATGCATATACGTGACTAAAGAGCGGATTTCCTTGTTGAGCCGCAATATCTCTGTCTCTGACCCTACAAGCTTGTGGTACTGATCTAGAGCCAAACGACCAGCTGGTTGAGCCCATGGCTCACTGCGGATATCGCGTCGGGCGTCGCGAAGGAGTTCGAAGTCAGAAAGAAATGTATAGTCGAGGACTTCTTCCCAGGTCAGCTCGGGACGGCCCAGCTCAGATGCGGCTTCATTGTAGGCGGCGACAGCTGTACGAATGGCCTGGGATCGAGACTTGAGCGCCTGAGCTATATGCTTTCGTAGTTTATATCCTGATCCGCAATTATGCAGTCAGTTTAAAAGCCCAGAGGAACGAATAAGTAATACGCACCGGTATGTGACATGTTGAGCTTTGTGAGTTCGAACAATCGAGCCACGATGAGGCCCTCGAGTTTGTCTAACGCCCTCTGGAACTTTGCAGTGTTAACCAGTTGCTTGGTTCGCTCCCACTCCACTGAGCCGGGAGTCCACCGCGTCGTTATGTTCATTTGCCTTTCCAACGTTTGCACTTCATTCTTGAGGTCATCGCGGTTCTCAAATGCATGCCTCCTTTGTGTTTCGAGTCGGCGGGTTTGATCAGTGTTGCCGAAGGCCTGTGAGACGTTGTCGGGGGTGTATTGAATCCACTCACGAGTTGCAGCGGATAGCTTCGATCTAAGGCAGTTCAGTGAGTATTGGAAATGAAGTCGTTAGATGCAATACGTACTCTGAGTTGTCTAGCTTCACAAGCTTCTTATAGTACTCCATTTGGAGGGTTTCCTCCAACGGTTCCTTTTTGAGGCTACTAAGATACAGTCGTTCCTCCTTGAGCCATTGAAGGAAGGTTTCGGTGGAAGGAATGTCCATGTCGCTCATCGTCTTCGCAAGTGCATGTCAGGTCTGCTGAATCTCCAGCGCTTGCTTGTAATTGTCGACAAGGAACTTGCTGAGCCGGCTGTAGGCTTCGAAATTGTCATGGTGATAACAATATCTTGCGATAGCTTGTCGCCGGTGAAAGGTGTTCATGTGTCGGGTGCTCGATGCCAAATCGTTCGACTCTGAGAAAAAAGGTTCGCACTGCTCCAGGTGCTCGATCCCAATGCCTGGTTTGTAGGTGGCAAGGTAGCAGAGTTGGCATAGGCGTCCATGGGCATGGCCGTGGAATGCTCCAACAAGAGATGTGAATCCGAGCTTCCTGGCCTTCTCACCTAGAGGGCTACGATCTACCGTCTTACCAAAACCGCATCCGACGTCATAACCCATAACAATGTCTTTGCCAATGACATCGAGAAGTCGGTCAAGGATAGCGAGGGGGTACTTCGACCTAAACGAGAACAACGTTAGCATCATGGGTGAGATAGGGAGCAAACACTTACAGTTCACCACTTCTCACCATGTCAGTGATGAGCAGGACAAAGCTATGACGGCAGAGGGCCAAGAATACGCCAGTTTCCTCGTACACTCCCCACATTTTCGCAGTCACCTCCTCGCTGAGGTTCTTCCACCGTTCTTCACAGGGGTTCTCCTCTGCGCTGTCTACCGCCGCCTGCTCCCCAGAAATCGCCTTGATGGATTCCTTGGACCACACGTCTACTTCCTCTCGAGTGAGATAGTAGTCTCCCCCTGCCGCTCGAGTATCTATGAACTCCTTCGATTTCCCTGGTGCCGGAACATCCGTTCCATCTATGTTATCGACGGGTTCGTTCCTAGCCAATCGCTTCAGCGAATTGTTGCCATCCCAGGTCCCAAGCATTTGGTACTTCATGGTTGGCTCGCCCTCTACCCTATACAAACAGCAGGGGCATGCATTTGCGAGCCTCCAATTTGGGGAATCACGGCCTAGAGTAGACTGGACGCGGTTATGAACGCGACTGAGCACATCAACGTATAAGTCGAACGCAATGGAGAATTGGACTTGGAGATAGGGCTTGAACGGAACGCCTTGTATGTCACAGAGTGACTTCACGAAGGCTTTGATGGAAAGTCGAGGGCATCGGAGGGACTGTACACGATATATCTCAAGCGTTCGTGTGGTGATACCAACGGTGGCAAGGCCTGGAGAGCAAGGAAAGATGCCATTTCTAACTAGACTGCATGACCAGTACGAGTCTTGTTCAATAGATTGGATTAAAGAGTAATAAGAACCTGGAAAACCGATTAGTAGAGCTACGCATATGAGCTATTACCACGTACGAAAAATGTCTACTACGATGACCGTCTGGGAGTTAATTTCACCCTCAAATTCTACTGGATTGCCCTTGGATATGCCTTCCTGACCAAGAGCTGCATACCACGCCATGTACGCGTCAGTCATCCCTTCAAGTTGCGTAGCAAATCGCTGGTTCCGCCGCTCGGTTCTATCACGACGAGTCCGATATTCTTTGTATTTTCTGGAAAGAGTTTGAAGTGAGTATAGAGGCTTAAGTAGGTCACAGCACGTACCTTTTTCCCGTATCCGTTCTATAGTAGTTACCGGCGATATCCTGCCAATCGCCTGCATGGCTGTGATCCATAGTAGAGGCTCCTTCTAAAACCTCTGCCATTCGGTGGGAGTCGTCTTCGTCGCCGTCGAATCCACTGGGTCCGTCATCCTGCCACGCCTGGATCTCCTCCCAGAAATCTTCATTCAATTTCAACGGACCTGCACGCGCTGCTTCCTGAGCTTTGAGCTTGGTAATTTGCGATTGGCTGGCCGTTTTGATCCCTTTGTTCTTCAGGAAATCGAGGATATTAGAGCTTCCGCTACCGTAGTTCTGACGGCGACGGGAATTAGTTCTGCTCGTGCCTTTGAGTTTCGAAGAGGTCATGGTAGAGCTGATTCGATGAAGCGCCCAAAAGCGAGCACGTGATCACGCATTGTGCTTTATTTGACTTTAGCTTTCGCCGTGACTTGCTTGTTCTTTTTCCTCCATTCCTTCTCTTGATTCTCCTACTGTGAGTTTTTTGTGCTTTCTTTTTACTTTGCAGTGCTAGAGACGCGTACACCCTGTCACGTTCACCCCTGGATGCGACAGAGTGACGCGGTCCAGTGGCGCTTGCACTTACAGCAGGTATCTCTGCTTTTGTTCAAGTTTACTGACGTTTTCTCTTTTTCTAGGCCAAAAAATGTCTGCAAACCTCTCTCGAAAGGTAATCACTAGATAACGTGAACCGCGTTACCAAAGCTAACTAGACTTTAGACGCGTTCCGGTCGAACCTTCCTTGAGATTCTGGCTGCGGATGACCCCAACGACCTTGCCGTTCTCCAGCTCAACATCGCTGTTGACCTGGATAACCTGGTACAGCATGCAGTTGAAGCCTCCGACAGTGGGGCGGCTGAAGAGCCACAAGTCTTTGCAAGTAACCCGCCTCCACCTCCACCCGCTCCACCCCCTTCTCGGCCACTCAAACGTGCATGCGATGCCGACGACAACCTCAACAGGTCTGATACCAAACGTACCTGCTTAACCAACGCCAACGAAACACCGAAAGCTCAGTCTTCCAACAACAGGCGCCGTAGCAAACGTCGGGCAGAAAAACGGGAAGTATACGGTCACCCCCGTGGGTCCGGTAGAGCCTTCGAGAAATACGTTCTCCCAAGCGCACCTATTGAAACAGAGCTACAAGGCGAGGAGCTTCCTATTGCGGAGGGAGGCTGGATTGCCGCGAACACTAGTTATTACGGCGCAAAGGTGAAAAGAAACCTTGAGGACATGAAGGCGAAGGGGTTCACTCATATTCCATGGCAGGGAAAGTAAGTTTTGTGCTCTGCTTGCCCAAGCTCACAGCCTCACCTCACGGATCTAGAGTTCCGATATGCGCAGTTGATAAGCACGATCGAGTCATGTTGGTGGCCGTTGGCCGACCCGACGATCCCTCATATGTTGCAGATGCGGAACGTATGGCTGAGCTAATGATGGAGATGGGGCAAAGCACGGACTGGGACAAGAGCGAAAAACAACACAACCGCGGGGCCTATGCATGTGCCCACTACGGCTGGTCTTATGGCAAAGGCCAACCCCAACCTCAGCGTCTTGGAGGGGAAAGGCGGAAGATGATGAGGGAGTTCGTAAACCAGCCCTGTACTCAACGTATCGCTGCTTTTCAAAGTGGTAAGCTATTCTATATCCTTTCTGTCACCTAATATTCATCCATTTCATCTATAGCCTCGTTTGCTCTATGGTTCCCCAAGAGCTACGCCGAGTTTCGTAGCCGAAACTCGCAGCTCAAAGAGAAGATACCAACCTTCGACGGCAACATCAAAGGAAGCGTTTACGCCTGCTGCACCGCCAATTGCACTAACACCTGGACCTACATCCATCGCGATGGGATGAACTCGGCCGGCGCGTGCTGCTCCATCACTTCCGGGGGTAAGTTTGACCCAAAAAAGGGAGGACAGTTGATCATCTGGGACATGAAGCTTATATTCGATTTTCCTCCCGGGTCCACCATTCTTCTGCCTTCGGTGCTATTCAGGCACTCTAATATACCTGTTCAAAAGGGTGACAAGCGCGTTTCCTTCACTCAGTATACCGCTGGAGGAATTCATCGCTGGCTTGAGTATGGGGGTAGAACCGAGGACGAATTCGCTGCTCAAGACCCCGAGGGCTTTGAACAGATGCTCAAGGAGAGACCTGAGCGTTGGCGTAAAGTATTGGACATGTTTAGCACAATTAGTGAACTTAAAGCTGGCGTTGTATGAACACTATGTAGAAATCAAGTCGCAATGCAATTAAGAAACAGAATAAATCATAACATGTATATATGTTTGGTGACCTTGAATTGATTGAAAAACCTTTGTGACCATAAGATTGCAAAACTTCGTAGCCATACTGAGTTCCATAGTGAGGAACTCCTGAATCTATTGGTATTTCAGTAAATCCAAGCTACCTTGAGTAACGCAGTAAAGTTATGGCAAGTAATAGCCTGAAGAGTACTTCGATGAAGACTATGTATTACCTACCCATTTCTCGACCATAAACCAACTCGAAAAAAAAGTCTCAAGAAAGTCAAAATTAGATTTATACATTTTTATGCATAGAGTATGTCATCGCCAACGATTTTACTCAGATCGTAATGGTTGTTGTGCTAGAGCACAAACAAAGTACAAATTTCGAAATTTGTGATCTTCATTGTCAAAGCATCTTGGCTTGCATGGTCTTCATTTTTATTTGTTGAGGTGTAGCAGTATATACCATAAATTCAGAACACAGAGAGTGCTCTACTTGTTGAATCCTCACCGTTAGATTTTAAAGAAGGAATTGGGATTCTTCGATATTTTACGATGCAATAGCTCATTGTTTTGCCTCAAAAAAAACTCAGAAAATAGTATTCTATTGAATATAGCTATCGCTACAATCTCACACCAAACGGATGACCAACGATTTGGAAACTTGTAATAGAAGCATTCTTGACGGAGGAACGATGTTCTAACATTGTGTGCCTGGGCGCCTAATGCTCAAAATAGGCAAAGGCTTTCCGCTTTGACTTGTCTTTCGATTTTCATCCTTGAACAAATAGATAAATTTTACATAGATTCACTGCGTACAATAAATAAACTAACGAAACATACAAATCACACATTTTACATCGAGAAAAAATCAGGGCTCGGCGTATCGATAATACGAGAGGGGGAGGCTCCAGCTTTCTCATTCCAGTCTTCGACTGCATCGGCTTTGTTGTTCCATCCCTTCAAGCAGCCTCCACCCCACTCCAAGCCAACCTTGATTGCTTCATGTCTGTAGATCTTTGTTGTCAGGAGAACAAATTGAGCAGGTAACAGAGACTTACAGTGAATCATATATGGCGGGATTAACACCCTCAGTCACGCACCAATGAGTTCTTCCGGTGCCATTCTGTATAGCGGCAATGACGCCGGAATTACGTGCAGCTAACCAAGCTTGCCGGGCCTTCTCTAGGGTGTAGAACCCTTTGAACACCAGAGTCGGATCTGCTTGTTGCATGCGTTTGACAGTCGACCTGATAATAGGCGTTCGTTAGACATTCAGTATGATAACAGGATAAAACTCACCAGTTAGCGTAAAAATGGGGCGTCGCTCCCGAATACACTACATATGCATTGAATTTTCCTTGTCTCCCTGGCGTAACTGGAGCAGGGGTAGGCGGCGGTGATACCGGATGCGCAGGTGGAGGGGCAGTACTTGGCGTGCTCATCAAGGGACGAGACGAGGCATGGTGGCTGGGAGGAGTAGCAAAGGCGGTGTACCTGGGAGGGGTAGCAACAGGTGTTGTGGGTACAACAACGCGAGAGGAAGAAGCGCCATGCGACGCCATAGCCAGGTTTTCTCTGCCCAGTATAGTTAGCTAGCAGTCTAAACAGTCAGGGAAAAATATGTACTGCTTGGGTTCTGGACGTTTTACTGGCGGCTCACAGAGTTAGAGTGTCACGGCTTCTGGCACATAAGACCTACCTGACAGCTCTTGCAACTGCTCTACCAGATCTTCTGGGGACAATTTAAACTCAGCCTCCGAATTCAAAAAGTAATAAACCCACCTTCGTCCGTATCATCTCCTATGTCGTCGTTCCCTCCATCTTCCTCTCCACTTGAGACCCACACAATCGTGTGCGTCCTGGCCTTACCTTGTCTGTGCGGAGTATCATTGCTTTCTGGAAGGAAGAAAGATAAACCTGTAGAAATATCAGATAGTTAAATACCTTGTAGTGCCCTGATTATCTCAAGGTTCCGGAGCCTTCGACCTAAGAATTTAATGTCAACGCATGGGCTTTGTTCAACACCCCTTCACATACCTTCAGCGCTGCCTTTTTGAGGACTAGTGTCTGTTTTAATTCCTAGATCGAAGTTTTTCAAGTAAGCTAAAACACAAAATCGGGGAACTTACCAGTCATCGTGAAGGTGAATAAGAGGAGAACAAGATATATTTTTGAGTGAGAGACAAGTGACTCGTGGGGGAAGGGAAGAAAAGAATAATTTATCGCATCAGTTCACTTGCTGAAGCCTGAGAAATCAGTGATTTTGCTTAGATAGTAGATACATATCACTGATTTCGCTTCGATATCACATGCTGATCACATGGTCCAGTGACTTTTTCAACTTGAACTTTCAGTCGCGCTACTCTGGGCGTATTCCAGACTTACATATTTCATACTGGGAAACTTGTGGTACTGCTTCATGAAGCGTCTTTACCTATTTCAGCTAACCAAAAAATCTCTGCTTGTATCTTCAAAAAAGTCATTCGTTTAGCCCTCTTACTAAGGTGTGGTCTTATCTGCGACAATCGGACGCGACCCTTGAGCAAAATCGCCTCATCGCGAAACGCGAAACGCATGACAATGTGGACTACGCGCCTAGTGTTTCAAGTTTTGTTTACTCTTTTTCTCTACCTCCAAAAAAACTTTCCCTTCAAAATGAACTTTTCAAGCACTGGCTTCGACGTCTCCTTTAGCCAAGGATTGGAGCCAAACCTCAATAATGGCCTAGATTTCGACCCCAGTATCATTGATTTCAATGACCCTTTGCTTCTCGGCGCATTCGACTTCATGGATGGAGCCAGCACTGGTAATTCAATATTTATTGTTTCGGCAACATCTAACTATTTTCCTTTATTCATTAGATGCTTCCAACGTGTCTGAATCTACTGCGCAAACTCTGTTTTCGCCCCCTGTGGACAATTGGAATTCGACTTTGGATTTTGGAAATGCGCCTTTTTCTTCTGGTGCTACGTCTGTTGGAGAAGTACACGCAGACAAAAGGCCTGTAACTGGTAAGTGGTATGTTTTTCTTATGGTCGCTCTATCTAAATATTTATCTATTAGATACTTCCACCAACTCCGTGACTAATGCGCTAACGCGTTTCCTACCTCATGTGGATAACACAACTGCCACCGCTGGAAACATGGCTCCTTCCCCTGTTGACGAGTTGAACACCCAATTGGACAAAAACACAGATTCTACTGCTGCTGAAAACCCTCCAACAAACAAGGATTTTTCTTCCATATCTTTCCAGCCCACTTCACATGCACAACGAAACCCTCTCCTACCAACTCAGGCTGTCCGCACTCGTCCTCCGAAGCGCCAACTTGATCCAGCCCAGGCTCGTACAATGAACGAGGCCAAGGCGGCAAAGCAGGCGATGGCAATGTTGGTGAAGCAGGATGTTGTTAGACTCGTTGAGGACTATGAGGAGAATGTTGCCAACCTCGCTAAGAAACATTCCGTGAGCATCGAGTACGTGAAACGTCTTATAACGACGGCTTCCGACCTCAAGCGTAAACGAGCACCTGGAAGAATACAAGCCTTGGTTCATATCAAGGCCCAAGAAGTGAATGCCTGTAAGTCGTTCCTCGTCTTGCTCTGCACTAGTTTTTGACTTTATAATAGCTCTTCCCGTTGGCAGTAAACTGAAGGCCCCTGAGCTTCGCAAGCTAGTTGAACAGGATGACGAGTTACTCAATATGTCAGATGAGAAACTCCAGATAGCAAAACGAGGGGTTGACGAGAAGAGGATGCTCTCCACCCGTGGCGCTCGGCCAAACGTCGCATCGGCTGCAAAGGACTATTCAGCTACGTCTCAGCGAATGCAAACAGAGGTAAGTCTTCTTTAAGTTGCTCTGGGATTCGTTTGCTTACAGAAATACTAGTTCGATTCCCTCCATCTTCGGACAGGCGCAGTGGGATTCGGCGTTCTTGCCCCGGCATCCAGTGATGATAGAGGACGGCCCATTTGGTTTGTAGCTGGAAACAACAGCGTTGACTTCGTTCGGAAAAATCTAAACACAACAATGTGGGATCTTCTAGGAAATCTAGAACTTTGGGCAAGTACGAGAAATTCACGTATGTTTTATTAATGATAAAGTTTCCGATTTGAGCTAACTCTTAATGTTGCCCATATAGAAAAACCTGCAACCATACCGGACCTTCAGTCTCAATGCTCAGCTATCATTGCTTCAGGTCTTCGTAAGCACATGCTCTTTTTATGCTTCATTTCCCAATCTAACGAATCTTCCAGGATATACTCTTAACAGTAAGACGGTGAAGATGAACTACAGCAATTACCAGCAAGCTATCGTCGAAAAATTCCACGTCCGCCTCATCGGCCTTCCCAATCTACCAATCTTCAAAGACGCCAATGGGCCTATCAAGCCCTTTGACATCAAAGACCTTGCAACACTCGAAGCACTACATGCTGTACTCGAGTCTGGAGCCTGTCTCTGGGCTCGAATGTCCCAGGATGATATAGCCGAGCACAGCGAGTGGATGAAGACACAGGTGGTGAAGGAACGGAGTGCACGGAGCGATAAAGGTCGGAAGCGTGGTCCTCGACAGCAAGCAGCAGATGGAGAAGACGAGAACAGAGGTTCATCACACAAGCGCCGCCGCACCAAGGACAACGGGAGCACCTCACGAAAACGTCAACGCACCATGGGTAAAGGTTCTGCGACCAAAAAGAAGGTTTCAAAACAGCTTCCCCCGCAGCCCCGTAGTCGGGAATTCATAGACAGCGACGATGACTCGGATGGCCAGAGTAGCAACGGTGGTGACGAGGACGGGGAAGAACATGCCGACAACTAATTGCGACGTTAGGAAGAGGGCTCGCTGGCAAATGGGATGAGAGGTGTTTTTATTTTATTATTCAAGTACTCTATTTATCGCTATCAAAGTACAAGTACCTACGTTTTACAGAATATATACTAGGCGCTCCGCACGTACCAAGCTTGAGAGAGAGAAAACCATCCATATCTAGACAGTGAGCGGGAGGCGGGGAGAGGGCCCATATAATGATGTGATTGATGGGTACCGGAAAGCGTACCGGAGATTCTTAGGCAGGGCGGGCCACTAACGTTGTATTGTAATCTTATCGGAAAATAATCCTACCATCGATATATGGAAGGACAGTGAGCGGGAGGCGGGATAACAATATGATGGGCGGTACCGGAACGCACGGTGCTGGAGGCGGAGTGCGACGTGATGGCAGTACCGGGTCTAACGGAAACAGTACCCGAAAGGCTTACTTATATCAAAGTCCACCTGAATTATAGCGCTTTTATTGCGCTACCGTACGATAGTGGATCTGCATAGCAACTACCTACGCCATCACCCCCCCCATGGCAAAGGCTACTACCTAGCTCTACCGGGCATATGAGGTGCGTTAGCGGCTGTGATCCACTTCCCGCTTCCTTCCTTCCCTCCTTCCTTCCCGATTTCACATTATAAGGCCCTCTCTTCCCTTCGGTAAGAGGAGGGGATTCCCTATCCTCGGGCGGAATCACAAACTTCTTCACAAATTGTTCGCTCATATCTAAGAATTCCATAGACGTCGGCCCATTGTGGGGGTTAGCTTCATCTACGACAGGGTATACCCTTTGTAGCTGAAACCGCGTGGTGCCCTCTGGCGGTGACTTTTGCGAGTAAATTGCCAGATATCTTCGAGTGAATGGCCATTATGGCGAGTGAAGTGCATGGTCAGTACTTCGCCGCCTCGGTCTGTGAGGTACCGGCAGATTCTTGTTGCTCGGATGACGATTTGCTCACAGTCGCGTAATCTTCATAGGTTGGTATTCTAATCTGGGCAGCTTGTTCGTAGAATGAAACCCAAAACTATTATGATTAGATTGTGGTCGGTACCAGAAATTTTTAACACTCACTTTTGCTGCCTCCCTGACTGTTCAGTTCCTACTGCAAACCTCTTGACAGCAGGTGAAATACGGCTTGATAAAACATTGTGAATCTTGGAAAGGTTTTCTTCGATGTTCTGCCAGATAAATAAGCAGGAGTCTCGGTGGATTTTTAGAGAAGCTCTCACCCGAAGTTTCAGGGTGATTCGTTGTTCAATGATCCTGCGGTGAAGCCGAAGTATCTACGCCTGGAAGTTGCATTGTCTCTGGATTTTGCGGCGTCCATCGTAGTAAATTTGGAAGAACAAAGACGCGCTGTTTGGTTCACAAGCTTGTGCCAAACAACGTGAATTGCAAATGAGTCACTTTTCCACATTTTACTTGCTCATGGAAGTAACTTAGTCTTCACAAACTTGCCCTAAATTGTGGCTCGGTGCTCTCACCTCGAATCTCCTCCTCGTAATGCAAAAAGGGCCAAAATCAGCCATCTCAACTCAGAGAGCTTCAAGAATGGAGTGTTCCTCGCTCCTATGGTTTGTTCTGGCGCTCGTATGTGGAATAATCAGTGATATATTTTTAATCTCAACAGTCTTAAATACCAGTTCCAACTCGATTTTTGCCCTAAAGCACAGAGCCTCACTCGTATGGGCTCCAGAATTTATCGACACAGCAATCTTGCACTCTGAGGGAGTCGTCAATTGTAAGGGCTGTGGTTACAGTAGACAATGAAAGGTTTTTCTGATACTGATATCGGCCGTTACTGGCGTTGTGTCTTATAACGGCGCCATCTGGACGGCGCACCCTGTCGAAAAGCCTTTTCTCATATACCAAATCTGACCTGGCGGTTCAAGCTGCAAAGAAGGTCATGCAGGATGTGTCGGGCTTTGACCTCAACTGTGGATGCCCAAAGCCGTTTTCAACTCACGCCGGAATGTGAGCAGCGTTGCTCACGAACCCAGATCTCCTTTGTTCCATCCTCGCTGCTCTTCGACAAGCCATGCCCCAGAAATCACGGTGACAGCCAAAATCCGACTACCCTTCCCTTCCCAGGAAGATAGCCTCAAACTCGTCGAGAGAATTGTCAGCGTTCTTACCGTTCATTGTCGTACGAGAAATATGAGGAACAGGGATAAAGCAATGATTGAGCGGTTGAAGGAGGTTGCTGATTTTGTTAAAGGAATGGGCAAAGACATCGCCGTAATCGAGAACGGACACTGTCTCGGCGCCGAAGATGCAGAACGTGTTCGTCAAATTACAGGCGCACATTCGCTCAAGCAGCCGAATCCAATCCTCCCTGTTTTTCGAAAACATCCCTCACTGACGTTCATCGTTCATGAAACTTTTGTTCCTTCATACCTCCAGGCTCTGTCGAGGTATTTCAACAATCATTGGAGTCTTACGAAATTCTGTGTATTCCAGTTCAAGAGTCCTCATATGAAGGTGAACGGGAAAGCAGAAGACAGGTGTATGTGGTAAAAGCTAAATCGTTCGATGATGTGGCTGAGATCGCGGGTGGTTGGACTGGAGATGGGGACTTTAGGGAGATTGCGCGCGCAATTGATTTGAGGGAGGCCAAGGTTAATGAGCTGAAGCTCTCCTCGCAGGATTTGAAGATGGAAGCAACAAACGAAGTTTCCGAGGTTTACTTTCGAGGGTGGTCGAACAAGGTTCAGGCAACAAGTACGAAACATCTATTGGGACGCAGAACCCTCATCTGCCAGGGTCCGATGCACCTTTTATTGCCGATTTTCCGAGAACTCTTCCAACACTCATATCTGGCCAGGATCCCATGACACCAATGCATACTCCCCCGCTATCAGTTCATCAGTAGTAATATTAATATCAACATACATTATAATTCAGAGAACATATGTCTTCAAGTAGGTGGTCTCTATGTACACACGGACTGACAGCGACCGGTTTCGGAGAATGCGACTGGAGTAATAGTGTGAAAAGAGCTGTTTCACGTGCACTGACCAAGGAACCCATGCCTCTCCTCGAAAACTGAAATATGAATACTTCGACGAGAGGTCTGGGACTTTTATGACGATGTCTCGAAAAACATTTACGTTGTCGATAGCTGGCAGTAACGCGTCCTATACAAACATTTCAACTACAGCAAATTCGACAAAGGAAATGAACCCAATAACTCACCAAATCCCAGTTAAGGGAGTTTTGATCTAACAGACGAAAATCTTTCTCACTAGACAGCCAAATAGTTACTGTAGTTGTAAGTAGAGGAAATCCGCTGAGGTATTGTTCATGGATAAGTGGCACAATGCTTTTGTTAATGACTTCGATGGTGCATTGACGAAGGGATGCAACGTGATTCCGAAGAGCCCCGAACAATATTTCAATAGTCCTGTTTCCACTGGCAGCATCGCTATGTTTGCAGTTTAGAGTGAAGCTTCGAAGGCCTTGGTAAGACCTCAGATAACGGGCAAGGTTTTTCGTCTCCGACTCATCGAGGATACAATCAACTTCAATAGAGTCTAGAGTTGGTAGACGGCTCCAGAATTTCCATGACGTCGAACAATCTATCACCCGTAGGGATTTTAGTTTTGCAAAGTGTCGCATATGCTTTTCGTCAGCCAAATCCCAGCCTAGCAGAGCAAGTTCGGTGAGTGGAAGGGTGCACTCAGGTGATACATATTCGAATATTCGCCGGTATGAATATCTTGAATAGTTTTTAATTTTTAATACCGAAAAATCCAAGTACGCAAGCTGTGGTGAAGCCGATATGAGATTGACCAACGGTCCAGTGGAATCATTGTCTGGGAAGACATTCGTAAAAGTGAGCGAGGTTAGGCTTCCAAGGTAGCGGGCAAAGGAGGGGGGCGCTTGGAATAATGGCTGATGGTACAAGTGAGATTCATAGCGGAGAGAAAAGGCCTGTATAGATGGTAAATTTCCAAGGCATTCTAGTGTGGCTTGACCGGCCGGCCCACAGTCAGGTGAAGGTGATGATATCCATCTAAGTATGAGCTGAGAATCATGATGGGTTCCCCAATCTGATCATCACTCACTTCACGTATTCCAGAGACTGGAAGGTAGGAATTACAGCCAAAAGCATTTGTTTCACCGAGTCCACTGCAATAGTGTCTCCATTACTCTCTCCATTCGACCACGGCCAATTAACCGCACGAGCTTCAAGGAGCAGGCAAATAGTAAGGCGTTTCGTCAAAGTAGTCCAGGGTCCAGACACATTGGCATGACACGCCTCCGCGAGTTCAGATAACAACTTGTAAGCGTTGGAAGGCGACCTTTGAGTTCCAATATGCAACTCGTAGAAATACAGAGGATCGATAATGGCTTTGAGGCTACTGCAGGTGAGTCTGAGACGTTTTCAAGTGTTTAAACTACTGTCATCCTAAAGACAAAAGCAGATTTAAGATACCGAAAGTACAGGCAAGTCATACTTACAACAATTTTCAAGATCAGTTCGACTGGCAGTTCTGTAAGCCCACAAGCCATGACTGTATTTGTCTGGGTGGTCTAGAAGTTCACGATGCGTTTCTTAAACGTAGAGCTTGTAGAGAGATAAATTTCGAACTGAGACAGTCGGCGACAAATATTCACACGGAGGCAAAGCTGTACTTACTGACCACTCAACAATGTTCCGACATTTCGGAAACAAGATCCATAAAGAACCTGCTCAAACTTTTCACTCCCGCAAACAATCCCGGATTCCATCCGCTAAAAGCCCCTAGCTACTAAATAGCGATCTTCTATCTTCGATTGTATTTTTTCGATTGGGTACATTGTGTGGAGGTCCTCCCGAGCATATTATGCTGTCAAAAAAGTACTCCCGCTCATATATCGGAGCAGGTATCCAAGAAAGACCTTTGAATTAATACCCCACAAATTTGGACCCAGTTTGGACAGCTTGTTTGTTTACAAATTGATATTCATCTCTAGGTTGGGACAGGTTTGGACAAGTGTTTGAACGCCGCCGAAACAGGTGCGGACAGAGGAGATTGTTATAGTATAACGGGACTATATACTGGATTATTTGTAAGTACATAGTCGTACTATGTATTCCGAACACTGTATGTCAAGCTCTTTTTATTGATTGCATGCTATTACTCATAGATCCCGTATCAGAGGGGTTTATAATCAACGCTTTGCGTACCCGGCGCAAATGTGGAACGGTAGTGCTTCTATTGGAACCCTCATACATAGAGTAAGTACAGACTGGCTATGTAGCTATGTAGCGGCGGCCTAAAACTTCGATATTCATGAATCAATCAAGATCTCGCCGCCAATACATAACAGTACATAACTATCAAAGATTATCTTCTTTCCGACACTGAAATGATGCGTACGCCTTGTATGTGTCATATGTACCTACTACCTGGCCCCTAGCTCGACGTCCAAATAACCGAGCTGCGATGCTAAGTACAACCAACTTCCAAGGCTACGCATGCAGAGACTCATGTTCTAATGGCGGTCCTTCAAGTGTTCTTCACTTTTCCCACCTCTGGGAATAGGTTTATGTAACTGCGCGGTGGAATACGACCTTGCCCCTCCTCTTCAGGGTGGGTTAATTCAAGACGGGAGACTGAGAATTTCTGCAGGTTTCATAGAATAAAAATTTACTGCCAACGATGTATAACTAAGCACAGCTGGATCTTATTTTAGTACGTGAACCCGGGGGAGTCACGAAGGAACTGTAAGGACTCAAATTTCAGGATTCGCTCCTACACACAGACAGTGCCAGGAGCGATTCTTCGATTTACAGCCTGTGGGTCTCAGCTTGCGGGTGTCTTAAGGTTCTTGAGGCTGCGCACGCGTGGGGGGCTGCGCTGCGCTTATACCTTTCAATGATCATTGAAGCAGCAACTTCTCGTCATTCTATCTGCCTTCGGGACCAGCAAGAGACACAATGAATACTTACCTTGTATGTATATGCGCGAAGGATGGCACTGTGTTGAAGTGATGAGAAAAGGCTTCATGCTGAGCTTAAGCAGTTGGCTGCTCTACTAGGACTGGGTCTGGTGCTGTAGTGCACACTGGTATCACAGACTTACACACTCGACTTCAACTTGAAACTTGAAAACGCATTCTTCGTCTTTTCTCAACATGCGTCTAGACATTAGTCTCGGGGAATGACACACATGTACATAATAGGACCCTGTAGCTATGCGTTGAAGATACATACTGGTTCAGTTCAGTTGTGCGCGGTATCTTAAAACATAGCAGCGCATACAAGGGGTATGGGGAGATTGAAAAAACTGAACAACTGAACAACAGTCACTCAAGTTGGTCATGATTTCCGAGCACTTCCGCAGAACGCTCAATGGGCTGGGAGAATGTATATAAGGAGTGCAATGAACATCCTCTTTTTTTCATCTGCTGGTCAGATTCAAAATCCAGGTTTCTTCGAGCTAACATACACTTCACACTCCGACTCGGAAGCCTCCACATCGCTCGTTATCGATATTACCGACATCACTTTCTCATTCAACCCTCTCCAATGCAGCTGTCTGGAACACAAAGTGCTCACCTTTACAAGGTCCTGGCCTTGCTGTTCGTCTTCGACACACTTGTCGCTGCATTTCCAACTCCTATTGCTGATTCTAGCAGCGTGCAGCATTTAAATTCCAGAACCCCCGCCGGGGGGTCATCGAAGAAATCTAGTTCGCATAAGTCGTCGCACGGGTCGTCATCGGGGTCGTCATCGTCTTCAAAAAGGCCGGCCAGT
This sequence comes from Rhodocollybia butyracea, assembly GCA_015501585.1. NCBI lineage: Eukaryota > Fungi > Basidiomycota > Agaricomycetes > Agaricales > Omphalotaceae > Rhodocollybia > Rhodocollybia butyracea. Next base: position 25,981 of record JADNRY010000057.1, read on the forward strand.
GTGGCCTTGAAAGTGAGCTCGTCAATCTGTATATACTCCTAGACAAGCTAACAGCATTCCCCCTTGTTGTAGCCCAAATGGTTTTTAGCGAGGTACGATGACGAAGAGTTTTTGACCGCGGATGACAAGAGAGTCTTTGGTACGTATTTTCCGTTTGATTATGAACTAAATATGTTAAAATCCCATCTTCCACAGAATTCGACCTGAGTGGGCATTACCCCGCTGGGGCCGGGCATCACTGGGGAGGAGACAACAACAACGGATTTTACGAAGTCGTTGGTCACCATAACATGATTATCAAGATGTTAAGAGCAGCAGACAACAAAGCCTTTGGAGAGGTTAAAGCACTCAACAAAATTAGACAGATGTGGGCAGCCGGGCACACAAACGGACACCCTTCCATTGTTTTACCATACATCACGGACTCAGCTGGTGGGAGAGCACTCCCGTTGAGTCATGCTCCGCATTACACATCAGAGCATCCTGCTACGCAGAAGGCAATGAGAGAAGAAGTCAGAAAACTAGTATGTGAGCATATCATTGACGCTGCGAAGCACAGTAAAATATGGCACGGGTAAGTTATCTTCAAGTTCAGTGTCGAAGTTACTTACCCTGGATACATATAAAGTGACCTCTCTCTTGAGAATATCTTGATTACCGGCTGGCATCATGAAGCTCCATATATGCCCACATCGGTTTACGTGACGGACTGGGGCAGGGCGTATGCAATTTCGAGTGCAAGTGATAAGGATTTGGTGAGCTTTTTTGTTTATCTGGTCTCATAACTGGTACCATTATCTCATCACAATTTAGCACACTCAATGCAAGATAGAGACCAAGTTCTAGTCGGGATTGGTTTTACCTAACTGTACACGAGTAGTATAATATTAATATTTATAAGAAATCAGCCGCAACATTTCTTCGTCACTTTGGGTGCAATTCGCCAACGTCAACCACCCTAAGTCGCACATATTAGGGAGGCTTCTACTAGATTGGAACTCGTCCCTCGATTGAGGACCGAAGTGCACTTCAGCCCTTTGGATAATGAACTTTTTCATATCGAACGCAATATCTCAATCCATCATAGCATAATATTCGATAGTGCAGTCCACCGATGTCCGTCACACCGGGGGCAAGGACCGGCGCAGTTGATTTCCCACTGCCATTAACGCAGTGGTCAACGCAGGGGGCAACGCAGTTGATTTTTTTGATGATGTCATCCTATTAAATTGAAGTGCCGGCCAAACCTGATGGATCTTTCCCGCTGCACGAAGTTCCGCACCACTACTTCTTATTTATGTCCCACTTCAAGATGTGGAAATATGTGCTTACATCTACCGTTAAACCAAGCAGCATTCGAAAACACCAGAATCCGTACATTGATAATTACGGCGCCCATATGCCGTATGGCGCCTAATTTTTTCTCACAACCAAATCCCACCTTATCTTCGGCGTTCCTCCTTATACTGCATGAACAAGGAGGTGTATCTTCTAGCTTTTGCTCAACAAAACATTTATCAGTACAATATGTAGCTATAAATCAATTCTTTTGAGAATTTCTCCCAAGGTCAATGCCAATAAATGGTTATTTCTGCCATTTTTAATCATTCAAGAGAACATAGAACCAAGGGGCTTCATGGCTAATAAAAAAGTACCATATAGTAGTGGTATAGTAGTCTCTAGAGTCTTATATGTGCAAGATCTAATATCAGTCTCAAATAATAAGCTCACAGCAAGCCTAGTAAGGGCTAGTACTTACCATTGTGCCCTCCAGACCCCAGGCTTCTTACACCACTGCCAAGCAATTAGTACAAGAATTCAGAGCTGCACCCCTTTGAGAATAGTATTTGAGCTTGACAAATGGTGCATCAATTGCAGTGAGTTGTCAAATAATTGGCATGCAACAAATAAAGGATAATGATGTCTGAGATTTTGGCATCAGATGCTGGGCCGGTTGAGGCATGCGGAATTGTCAACACTCATAGCGAGCGGAATCGCAACAACATGGGGGTAAGAACGCAAGAGTGAATTAGAATTATAACAAAATTATAATCTACCTATGGAGTGACTCATAAGTAAACTGTACATAAATGTGGAACAACTGCCGAGCAACAACTGTGTACTCTAACAGGGCCTTCTATCACTGCTAGCTTAGAAACCTTGCAAGAAGTAGTGTACAATCACCTATAATGTGGTGAGAAAGATCCATCATGAGGCATCAATGCCGGGACGCCGTTTCAATAGAATGACATCATCAAAAAATCAACTGCGTTGCCCCCTGCGTTGACCACTGCGTTAATGGCAGTGGGAAATCAACTGCGCCGGTCCTTGCCCCCGGTGTCACATCAAGGGGACCACTAAATTTTGTCGAACGTCGAACGTATCACGGAGCTTGGCGGGCTTCCCGGTGTGTAAGTTGTCTTTCGGCTGGGGATCGAATGCGCTTCATCATCCTCAACCATTTGAATAGTGAATTCTTTCACATCCATCATACCATAACAACATCCGAGCCTCTCAGAGTCTTTGTCAGAGTCAGCCGAAGTCTCATTCTTTTCGTCTTCAGCGAAGAGATTGGCCTAACGCATCGATCTGGTATGCTTTGCCTGCCTTACAATGGCGGTCTGAGGCACAATCACGTCCATAGATGATGTATTTCGAAGGTGTGTTGTCAAATCGACAGATACAACACTTTGGGCATAGCGTAATCCCCAAGCGAGCATAGTAATGGTACTAGAGAAAGCGCGATCTTCTAGATTGGCGTGATAGAAAAGCAGGCGTGTAAACGATCTCGGATACCTGACCGATTGATGAATATTGCATCAAGTTATGGGCGCTGACATGACCCTTGGCAGATATGGCGAGTTCAGCGCAGTTCAGCGCTCGCTGTCCTTGGTTTCTTAGTTTCGATCACGAAGAGAGCTATGTAACGCACCACGAGAAAGGAATATTCGACAGCTTCGCACCGGCTGGGACACAAGACACTTCGTTTGGCTGGAGAGAATCTCTAGGCCCGCCCTAGTGTCGACTTGGCTATGCAACACCGTCGGCGTGCATTTTGGTATCCCTCCTCTAGCAAAACGATATCCATTATCCGTCATGTAATAAGTAATATAGACACACTTTAAAACATTACTGCCTTGTACAGGAGATTAAACAAAGTTTATAAGCATTCACTCAAACCTCCGGTATTCCAGAGTATGCCGCCGGTAGGTCGCTTGTCGGGCGATATTGTACCGTGGATATTGTATCCTGTGTCAGATGAGACTGAGGGAAGGTAGTTGGATCGGACGGGTCCTATATGAAGGGATCAGCATTTGACCGTCAAGCCAGAGAAAAGAAAAGTACTCACATAAAGTTTCGCTGACGGAGTCGAAACTTGTGATATCATCGGTGTAGGAGTTGCATGCATGTCCATCCCGTCAAGAATCGGCTTACTCGGCTGGGGAGATCGATTCTGTCTTCCTCGACGACGATAGAATACCACGCCTACAGCCAAAAGAGAAAGGAGAGCAACTCCTCCAACTACACCACCGGCTATCGGCCCAGCCTCCGATTTTTTCTTTGATGAACTAGCAGTGGTTTCGGGGGTATCTAGAGTGCATGTTGTCAGTCTACTTATATCGTACATGGATGAAAATAGAACTCGCCTCCTTGGGCTACGGCAAGGTCGATATTGAATGTAGCGCCAGGATCCTGGTGGAATTTAAGCATGAACTCAAGGGGAAGATATGCAACATACAGCATAACTCTGAAAGGCCCAGTGCGGAATCGCGGTCTCAGGCGGCACAGGGTTCGGGTATCTAGGAAACTTGTAAATCTCATCAAGATAAAAGGACAAGAGCACGTACTCGGTGGTGTATACTGTAGAGCAATTCGAAGAATATTCTGACCATCTAAGCAAAAGGTAACATCATTATCGAGTAGGTCAAATAAAGCGTTACTTACGTCAGATACACCGCTCCCTGACAAGCTGCACATGCACTTAGAACGCTGTAATACGCAGTGGAACAAGTGCAATTGACCGCACTAAGCACAGGAAGGGTGTATTCCAGTGCAGCATCCACAGGGGGGATCATATATACTTTGGGCAGTATCAGATTGCCGTGGGCAAAAAACCAATAGCTAAACACCCACCGTCCTCAGAGGTGCATACAGCTCCCAGATAGCCTGCGACCTGACAGGGACTTTGTCCCAGTGAGTTGGCATTCTGTAAATAAGATAAGGTTTACATGAAAAGGATTATTGTAAGCACTGATATTCACCAACGGAGACGGAAGTTGGAGGCTACAAGCCGGAACGTTGATGGGCGGAATTGCTTGTACGGGTAACCAGAACAAAGAGGTTGCAAGGGCTAGTACGAAACCGAGTGGAAGGGGCATGATGAGTTTGCCGAGCGAATTGTGAGAGCTTCTACAAGAACAAGGTGAGTCCCAGCTAAAAGAGTTTCAGTCTGTTTATGTACTCCCGAGTCCCGTCACATAGTCGCGGAATTGCGCGGAATCTGAATGATAACTGTTCGAGCAGTGACAGGAGCAGGCTGTTGGACCTGAAGCTTTGAAGGTTGACGTTGAAGGTCGATGGGCGGAAATTTCTATTCAACCGATGTTAGCAGCCACAGCCGCAAGCAGCCAAGCGCCCAACTTTTAGCGCCTAGTTACATAACCATACGTGCTATTCGTCGATGTACCAGGTTCTATCCATCCTATAGCAACGTAAATGCATGCACGACTGCTAATATGGCAATATGGACGATGGACGCACTTCCTCACAACATCAACGTCTGCTTACAGAAGACTGAACAAAGTTTTATCTATCAATAATCAGCGTCTCCTTGCCAGTGAACTCTTGAGTGAACTCAGATTTCCGCCATCCCGGAATATCCTACTGATGAACCACTCAACGAGCGATAATGTGCCGTGGATACTGTATCCTGCGTCAGAGGAGACTGAGGGAAGGTGTTGAGAACGGACCGCCGGTCCGACGACGGTTGTTTCGGGCTCAAGTAGCACCACCGGCATGATACCCGCCACCCCGTGTCTTACTGTATTCGTTATTACTTTACTATTTATATTGACTACCGTACTTCCAATAAAGGGATCGTTTGCGCCCCCCGTTTCCGCGCCCCCCTAAATTCTGTCTGATAAGCTTTTGCTTATTATCGCTTCTGGACCTATCGCTCACAGGTTATGGGCCCCGCCTCTGCTTACTAAACCACGTACTCGATCACCACCGCTTCCGAGGAGGCCCGTTTGCCCGTACCATCACCGACTCTTCCTGTGGGAAGCCGCTTGCTATTTTTGTTGTACCGACCCTTCCCGTGGGAAGCCGCCCGTATTTATATTGAAGATCGACTCTTCCTGAGGGAAGCCGTTTGCCGCTGCACCGTTACTGACTCCTGTGGGAGCTTCGCCGAAATGCCGGACACTCGCCGTGACTTGAACACCATTATGCTGAAGGATGACCAGTCCGAGGACTTGTTTGGAAATTGGCAGATGCAGACTAGAGCTGTGTTGAGGAAGAAGAAGTTGTTGGCATATGTTGAGAGAGAGGAGAGAGAGAGAGATTCTAATGGAGAGTATGTTGAAGATATTGGAAAGCCGAAAGCGCCGGAGCCGATGACGGGAATTAGTACTAAGACTTGGAAGTCATGGAAGGAGAAGAGTGATGAAGCTGCTGGACTTATATTCGAACGTCTTGACCCGGACCAGTACACTATCGTCAGGGGAATTGATGACAGCCCACTTGCAATGTGGGAAGCACTTGCCGAGTATCACCTCGTTAAAGGTCTTGGATCCATTGTCTCCATCTACGAGAAAATCATGCGGTCTCACAAGGATGAAACCATCTCCATCGCTTCCCATGTATCCACCATTTGCAAACTTGTTGATCATTTGGAGAACCTTGGCGAGCCTGTCTCCACATCCTTCATGGTTGCTTGTATTCTAGTCTCTCTTCCAGAGGACTACCGACCGATCATCTTGAAACTCGATGGAGATCCGAGGATTTCAGATATCAACTACGTTACTGCTCGCTTGCAGAACTTTGATGTCACCTATGGCAAGGGACCGAACCAGTCTCCGTCCATCGTATCGGGTGGGGATATTTCTATGGCTCAGACTCAAGGCTTGATGGCTCGCACGCGCCGCCCTGTTTCCGAACTCACATGTTTCAACTGTGGGAAACGTGGCCATATCCGAGCCAACTGTCGGGAGCCCCCTCATGCTAATCCAGATCCTGCTAGTACGACAACGCTCATGGCTTTGACTTCAGGTCAGCCTGCCACTCATGTTGGGGAGCTCACTCAATATTATGAAGCCTAACTGGGTTCTTGAAGTCGTGGGAGCCTTTTTTGTATGTTCTCTCTCATTCTGTTTCTTTTGGACTGTTTCTGTTTCTTTGTTTATTTATCTTCTTATGTGGTACGTTCTGTGTACCTTGGCCCTCACAAGTGGGAGTGTTGAGAACGGACCGCCGGTCCGACGACGGTTGTTTCGGGCTCAAGTAGCACCACCGGCATGATACCCGCCACCCCGTGTCTTACTGTATTCGTTATTACTTTACTATTTATATTGACTACCGTACTTCCAATAAAGGGATCGTTTGCGCCCCCCGTTTCCGCGCCCCCCTAAATTCTGTCTGATAAGCTTTTGCTTATTATCGCTTCTGGACCTATCGCTCACATCACAGAAGGTACTTGGATCGGATGGATCCTTCACAGACATCAACGTTCGGCAACGGTGACGACCCAGCGTAAAGAAACGTTTACTCACGTAGACTCTCAAGGCCGGACTTGAACTCGGTATGACAAACGGTGCCGGGACTGTCTGTATAGTGTCCACCGCCTCAAAGATCGGCCCAGGGGATCGATTCTCTCGTCTTCTGCGACGATAGAATACTGCACCGACAACCAAAAGAGAGACGAAAGCGAGTCCTCTGACTACACCACCTGCTATGGCCCCAGCCTCCAATCTTCCTCCTTTACTCGATGGAGTAGGGGTGGATGCATCAGAAGCGACAGATCCTGTTACTGTTGATACTGCTGGAAGCGTGATGGACCTACGGATTCGGGAAGATCTAAAGAGTATGTTTTTGATCTACGTGTACATAGGATAAAGTACCTAGTTGCAAAACTACTGAGCATATACTCTAACAAACTATCTACATATGCTGAAGAAGGTAGTCAAGCTTCCTTTAGTGTCGACTTGGCTGTGCAATACCGTCGGCGTGCGCTTTGGTATCCCTCTAGCAAAACAATATCCATTATCCGTAATGTTGTACAACAGCTGATATAGTAATATAGATACACTTTAAAACATCACTGTCTTGTACAGGAGATTAAACAAAGTCTATAAGTGTTCGGTCAAACCTCCGCTATTCCAGAGTATACCGCCGGTACGTCGCTTGTCGGGCGATATTGTACCGTGGACATTGTATCCTGCGTCAGATAAGACTGAGGGAAAGTACTTGAATCGGACGGGTCCTACATGAAGAGATCAGCGTTTGACCGTCAAGCCAGAGAAAAGAAAAGTACTCACATAAAGTTTCGTTGGCGAACTTGAAACTTGCGACAGCATCGGTGTTGGAGCTGCCTGCATGTCCACCCCATCAAGAATCGGCTTACTCGGCTGGGGAGATCGATTCTGTCGTCCTCGACGACGATAGAATACCACACCTACAGCCAAAAGAGAAAGGAAAGCAACTCCTCCAACTACACCACCGACTATCGGCCCAACCTCCGATTTTTTCTTTGATGAACCAGGGGCAGTGGTTTCGGGGGTATCTAAAGTGCATGTTGTCAGACGTACATGGATGAAAATAGAACTCACCTCCTTGGGCTACGGCAAGGTCGATATTGAATGTAGCGCCCGGTTCCTGGTGGAATGTAAACATGAACTCACTGCAGGGAAGATATGCAACATACAACATAACTCTGAAATGCCCAGTGCGGAATCGCGGTCTCAGGTGGCACAGGGTTTGGGTAACTGTAAAACTTGTAAATCTCCTCAAGATAAAAGGACAAGAGCACGCACCCGGTGTATACTGTAGAGCAATTCGAAGAATATGCTGACCATCTAAGCAAAAGATAGTTTATCGAGTAAGTCAAATAAAGTCGAACGTTACTTACATCCGATGCACCGCTCCCTGACAAGCTGCACATGCACTTAGAAGGCTGTAGTACACATTGGAGCAAGTGCAACTATCCGCATTAGTCGCAGGGAGGAAGTATTCCAGCGCAGCGTCCACAGGGGAGATCGTAAATACTTTAAGTAATATCAGATTGCCGTGGGCAAAAACCAAGAACTAAACACCCACCGCCCGCAGAGGTGCATACAGCTCCCAGATAGCCTGCGACCTGACAGGGGCTTTGTCCCAGCGAGTTGGCATTCTGTATATAAGATAAAGTTTACATAAAAAGGACTATTGCAAGCACTAAGATTCACCAACGGAGACGGAAGTTGGAAGGTACAAGCCGGAACATTGATGGGCGCAATCCCTTGTACGGGTGACCAGAACAAAGAGGTCGCAAGGGCTAGTATGAAACCGAGTGGAAGGGACATGATGAGCTTCCCGAGTCAATTGTGAGAGCTTCTGCAACTGAACAAGGTGAGTCCCAGCTGAAAGAGTTTCAGTTTGTTTATGTACTCCCGAGTCCCTTGACATAATCGCGGATTTGCGCGGAATCTGAATGATAGTTGTTCGAGCAGCTGGACCTGTTGAAGGTTGAAGGACGATGGATGGATATTTCTATTCAACCACTCATCACCTGTCTAGCTTGAGTCTAGCTATGTTAGCAGCCATAGCCACAAGCACTTTGAAATGGTGCCAAGTTGATGGTGGGTGTACAAGGTTCTGTCCTAGGTCCAAGTTGAAGTTGGGTCAAAGCGCGCTCAACTTTTAGCGCCGAGTTAGTTACATAATCTTATTCTCTGTGCTCTTCCAAAGTCTTCGTCGAGGTACCATCCAATCCTTTAGCAACATACACGACTGCTAGCGAATAGCGATATAGACGCACTTCCTTTGAAAATCAGCATCTGCCTACAGAAGACTGAACAAAGTTTTATCTATCACTAATCAGCGTCTCCTTGCCAGTGAACTCAGATTTCCGCCATCCCGGAATATCCCACTGATGAACCACTCAACGAGCGATAATGCGCCGTGGATACTGTATCCTGCATCAGAGGAGACTGAGGGAAGGTACTTGGATCGGATGGGTCCTGCACACATATCAACATTTAGCAACCCAGCGAAAAGAAAAGGTTACTCACGTAGACTCTCGGAGGGGGACTCGAACTCGGTATTACAAACGGTGTGGGAACTGTCTGCATGGTGTCCACCCCATCAAGGATCGGTCCGGGGAATCGATTATCTCGTCTTCGGCGACGGTAGAATACTGCACCGACAACCAAAAGAGAGACGAAAGCGAGTCCTCCGACCACACCACCTGCTATGGCCCCAGCCTTCGAGCTTCCTCCTTTACTCGATGGAGTAGGGGTGGATGTACCGGAAGCGCCCAATCCTGTTACTGTTGATACTATTGGAAGCGTACTTGAAGGGCCTACGGATTCGGGAAGATCTAAAGAGTATGTTTTTGATCTATGTGGCTGCGCTTGGGTGAAAATAGAACTCACCTCCTTGGACTGCGGCAAGGGTGACATTAAAGGTAGCGTCAGCACCCTGTTGGACTTTAAGCATGAATTCTAAGGGAGAGTATGCAACGTACAGAATAACTCTGAAATGCCCAGTTTGGGATCGCGGTGCCAGCTGGAACAGGGTTCGGGTACCTGTAAGTCTGTAAACCTCGTGGATCTCATAAAGCCAAGATAACAAGCAGACGCACACAGAATCGAAGACTGTGGAGCAATTCGAAGACCATGCTGGCCATCTAAGCAAGAGGTATTAGTATCGATATCGAGTAAGTCCACTATCGCCCACGTTAGATATCCCGCTCCTTGACAACTTGCACATGCACTCAAAGCGCTGTAAAACACGGTCGAACAAGTGCAATTATTGTCTAGTAGACCTATTGCATTGGAGTACACCTGTGTAGCGAGGATGCTGGGAATGGAATATGCTTTGAGCGTATTAGAACGCCGCGAACAGTAAACGAAGAGCTAAAGACACACTGGGCGCGCATACAATTCCCAAGTACCCTGCGACTTGACAGGCACTTTGTCCTAGAGAGTTGACAGGCTACGCAGGGGAATAAGATTTAAATAGAGAGCGTCATTGTAAACACTACTCGCTAACGCAAACTGTGGGTTACAAGCTGGAACATTTATGTTCGGTATCACTGCTCGTACGGGCGACCAGAAGAACAAGGGCGCGAAGACCAGTATTAAATCGAATGGAAAGGGCATGGTGGGTTTCCAATTCGAGTGTAGTGTGAGAGCTTCCTCAAGGGCAAGGCAAGGTAAGGAGGACAAGCTGATCTGGCCAGTCTGTTTATGTACCTGCACATGTCGCGGAGAGTGGGCCGAGCACGCTGTCATATATACATACATTCATGAAGCTCGACAGCCCCGATTTTATAGAGCTAGCTACTGCCACCACCGACAGATGTCCTTTCAGCGCTTGTTTAATACATATAAATTTCTTGGCTTCACAGCCAGTGAAGATTGAGTGGAGACGTGAAGATGAATGGTTCGGGAACGAATGGACTAACTCTGATTGTACACCACATAAGTATGAGCATAGTCCGACGATCGTCTTCAGCCTTCTTCAACCAGCTTCAGCCTTAATTATCGGAACATACATGGATCTGTGAATCTCCGTTACTGATCTCCACGATTTGGATGAATTGGATGGTTGAAGGAGGTTGAAGGGTACATAAGTACAGGTACATACTATGGAAAGTACCTTTCTTTTGATGTTAATCCGATCATCCCTCCAGCTGTCCCTTGCTCTGATTCGGTATAAATATGCTTGTGACTGCCCTTGACCGCCTCACGTTTCGCAGGTATGTATACTGGCCACCTCACCAGTCCCAGCAGAGAGTCAGGTTAGCACGGATTACGAGTCGTCCACCGGTGTCACTGGTATCTCGAGTCTAACTGTTGTACCACTCTATCTGGGGGGCCAATCCATACGTTTTTGATACCGTTCTTATGAACACCATTCACGGTGCTCCTTGTAATAGTAATGACGATTCTTTGTGTCAACAAATTCAGAAGGTGGCTGGCTGCTGTCGGGTCAAGGTTGTCGATGTTTTTGGCCACAGGTACGATTTTTGCAGATCATTTTCATTGCGGACTGGTGATATGATAACGACAGAACATCAGCGTCTGTTTATAGGACATAAAATGTTGACTAGAAGCTTCCATTCAGGTTCAGACTTCTGCATTTCCAGTGTATCCCGTGGTAGAATCACTCAACGAGCGATAGTGTACTGAGGATGTGTTCTGCGACAGATGAGACTGAGGGAAGGTGCTTGGGTCAGACGGGTTCTGCAAAGACATTAACATTCGACCGTCAATCAACACAGCGAAAAGAAAAGTCTACTTACGTAGAGTTTCAAAGGCGGAGTTGAACTCGAACTCGGTAAGACAAATGGTGTCGGAGTTGCCATCTGCATGTCCGCCCCGTCAAGTATGGGCTCGGAGGATCGATTCTCTTGTCTTCGGCGACGATAGAATACCACACCGACAGCCAAAAGAGAGATGAAAGCGAGTCCTCCGACTACACCACCTGCTATCGCCCCAGCCTCCGATTTTCCTCCGCTGCTTGAAGAAGTAGATGCGGGTGTGTTGGAAGCCCCAGGTCCTGATGTTGAAGATGCGCTCGAAGGGGCTGCGGATTCGGGGAGCTCTGAAGGGTAGTTATTAGTCTATGTTAATCTGCAGGTGGATGAAGATAGAACTCGCCTCCTAGAGCTACGGCATTGGCGACATTGAATGTAGCGTTAGGACCCTGGTGGACTTTAAGCATGAATCCAAAGGGAGAATATGCAACGTACATTATAGCTCTGGAAAGCCCAGTGTGGAATTGCGGTCTGAGGCGGAACAGGGTTTGGGTAACTGTATGGCTTGTAAGCTTCATGAGGATAAAAGGACAAGAGTACGCACTTGGTGGTGTATACTGTAGAGCAATTCGCAGAATATTCTGACCATCTGAGGAGGCGGGGTTAGTAGCATCAACGCTTTGATCCAATGGAGTCGAGCATCGCTCACGTTAGAGATCCCGCTCCTTGACAGGCTGCACATGCACTTATAACGCTATAATACACAGTTGAACAAGTGCAATTATTAGCAAGAGTGTTACTGTAACTGAATCCAGCTACGATAGGATCGATTCCAAAACCTTTGAACAGTATCAGATCGCATTAAACAGAAAGCCAAGAGGTAAAGACATACTGCCATTGTTGCATACAGCTCCCAAGTACCCAGCGACTTGACAGGGACTTTGGTTTAACGAGTTAGACTAGGCAGCGAAACTTTAGTTCAATAGAAAGAAGTCGCGCTGATACTAACAGCTAATGGAAACCCTGGCATGTTACAAGCCGGAACATTTATAGTCGCTGCTCGTACAGGCAACCACAACGAAGAGGTCGCAAGGGCCAGTATGAGACGGAATGGAAAGGACATGATGATTTTTTTTTTTCCGAGCTGGTTTGTGAGAGCTTCCTCGAGGGCAAGATGAGGACCAGGTGATCTAGTACCAGTCCATTTATGTACCCCACTGTTCGCGGAATCTGATGATCTTTGAGCAAGCTGTCCGACCTGGAGGAAGAAAGTCAGCGACAATTCACATGCCGGCTACAGCCGATTCTCGGTTTAATTTCCAGCGCTTATTTACTGTTCCTCTTTCTTTTCCTACTCTTTGTGTCATACATATGTATGCCTTTGCCAATACAACTTGGACGCTTCGGAACCGATAAATGCGAAAATCTGTAATGAAGATGAATGAATGATCCGTGAACGAATCTACCTATCCTGGTCGGCCTTTGTGATTTGCGTAAGCCCACGATAAATCCGTCAGCTAACCAAACAGTCTTTACACGCCAGCTCCTCTCGGGACACACATGAACGCCGTCTGTTCCTATTTTCGAGACCTTCACACCCAGCCGCCTACATGAAATTTGGATAAAACTGGATTTAGATGAATCAGTATCGAAAGTTTACGTTGTGGGTCATGGCCTGGATCAGTAAGTAGCTTGATTTGATGCATCGCGTCATTCGTTTATCATCGTTGTAGTCCCTAGCAGAATTTGGTATAAGTATTCTTAAATAATCCAGTAGCTGGTAGCCACTCTATCTGGGGGGGCAATTTCTGCTTTCTTGATATCGTGCTCGGGCACACCATTCCCAGTACCACTCGCAACGGTAATGACAATTCCTTATGTTAACAGATTCAGAAAGTGGTTGCTGTCGGGTCAAGGTACTGTCGATGATCTTGATCACAGGTACGATCTTTGCAGATCGTTTTCACTGCGTACGACTGATATGATAACGACATACTTCCAGGGAACATCAGCGTCTGTTTACAGGAGATAAAACCTTGACTAGAAGCGTCCATTCAGGTTCAAACTTCTGCATTTCCTGAGTATCCCGCGGTAGAATCACTCAACGAGCGATAGTGTACCGAGGATGTGTTCTGCGATAGATGAGACTGAGGGAAGGTACTTGGATCAGACGGGTTCTGCAAAGACATTAACATTCGACCGTCAATCAACACAGCGAAAAGAAGAGTCTACTCACGTAGAGTTTCAAAGGCGGAGTCGAGCTCGAACCCGGTAAGACAAATGGTGTCGGAGTTGCCATCTGCATGTCCGCCCCGTCAAGTATGGGCTCGGAGGATCGATTGTCTTGTCTTCGGCGACGATAGAATACCACACCGACAGCCAAAAGAGAGATGAAAGCGAGTCCTCCGACTACACCACCTGCTATCGCCCCGGCCTCCGATTTTCCTCCACTGCTTGAAGAAGTAGACGCGGGTGTGTTGGAAGCCCCAGGTCCTGATGTTGAAGATGCGCTCGAAGGGGCTACGGATTCGGGGGAATCTAAAGAGTATGTTATTCGTCTACGTTGATCTGCAGGTGGATGAAGATAGAACTCGCCTCCTTGAGCTTCGGCAACGGTGACATTGAATGTAGCGCCAGGAGCCTCGTAGACTCTAAGCATGAATTCAAAGGGAGAATATGTAGCGTACAGTATAATTCTGGAATGCCCAGTGTGGAATCGCGGTCCCAGGCGGCACAGGGTTTGGGTAGCTGTATGGCTTGTAAGCTTCATCAAAATCAAAGGACGAGAGCACGCACCCGGTGTAAACTGTACTACCGCAACTAAGAGAGGACCATTCCGACCATCTAATCAGGCGGGGGTAGTAGCATCAACGCTTTGATCCAATAAAGTCGAGCATCGCTCACGTTTGAGATTCCACTCCTTGACAGGCTGCACATGCACTTAGGACGCTATAATACACAGTTGAACAAGTGCAATTATCAGCAAGACTGTTATTATAACTATCCCCAGCTACGATAGGTAAGATTGTAAAGCCTTTGAGCAGCGTCAAATCGCATTAAACAGGAAGCAAACTAAAAGACATACTGTTATTGCTGTTGCATACGGCTCCCAAGTTCCCTGCGACTTGACAGGGACTTTGCTGTAGCGAGTTGACAGACTAGGCAGTGAAATTTTGAAACCTTAGTTCAATAGCGAGGAGTCGCGCTGATACTCACATTTAATGGAAACCCTAGCATGTTACAGGCTGGAACATTTATAGTCGCTGCTCGTACAGGCAACCACAACGAAGAGGTCGCAAGGCCTAGTATGAGGCGGAATGGAAAGGACATGATGGTTTTTTTTCCGAGCGGATTTGTGAGAGCTTCCTCGAGGGCAAGATGAGGACCAGGTGATCTAGTGCCAGTCCATTTATGTACCCCCACTGTTCGCGGAATCTGATGATCTTTGAGCAAGCTGTCCGACCTGGAGGAAGAAAGTCGGCGAGTTCTATTCAACGACCCACATGCTCAAGCTAGCCGGCTGCAGCCGCGGGGTGGTGAATGTATTCAAGGTCAAAGCGCGCTTATCTATTTAATATATTCAACTTCAGCGCTTATTTCATGTTCTTATTTTTGTTCTTCATCGTATCTTCTTTCTTTTCTTACTCTTCGTGTCATATGCCTTTGCCAACACCGAGATCGTCAACTTTGACGCCTCGGAACAGATAAATGCCAAAATAACCAATGAAAATGAATGGTCCGTGAACGAATCTGCCTTTCCTGGTCAGCCTTTGTGATTTTCGTAGGCCCATGATAGATCCGTCAACCAACCAAACAGTCTTTACCGTCACGCCAGCTCCTCTCGGGACACATATGAACGCCGTATGCTCCTCTCCTCAAGATCTTCTTTCGAAAGTTCCCAACTGCGGACATGAAGTTTGGATAAAAATGGATTTTGATGAATCAGAGTGGAAAGGGTACTGAAATTTTACGCTGAGGGTGCCATGGCCTGGATCAGTAAGTAGCATCTATCATCATCTCGAAGTTAGTTCGTTTATCATCATTCTAGTCCCCAGCAGATTTTGGTATAAGTATTCTTAATCCAGATGCGACTCCTTCACGGCCGGCATCTCGAGTCTGTTGAGTCTATCTGGGTGGCCAATCCCTGCTTTCTTGATATCGTTCTCAGGGGCACCATTCCCAGTACTGTTCGCAACGGTAACGACGATTCCTTATGTTAACAGATTCAGAAAATGGCTGGTTGCTGTCGGGTCAAGGTACTGTCGATGTTTGTGATCACAGGTACGATTTTTGCAGATCATTTTCATTGCGTACGACTTCCAGGGAACATCAGCGTATGTTTACAAGAAATAAAGTCTTGACTAGAAGCGTCCATTCAGATTCAAACTTCTGCACTTCCAGTGTAACCCGCGGATGAATCATTCAACGAGCGATAATGTACCGAGGATGTGTTCTGCGACATATGAGACTGATCATGAGGGATGGTACTTGGATCAGACGGGTTCTGCAAAGACATTAACATTCGACCGTCAATCAACCCAGCAGAAAGAAAAGTCTACTCACGTAGGGTCTCAAAGGCGGTGTTGAACTCGAACTCGGTAGGACAAATGGTGTCGGAGCTGCCATCTGCATGTCCACCCCGTCAAGTATGGGTTCGGAGGATCGGTTCTCTTGTCTTCGGCGACAACAGAATACCACCGCACCGACAGCCGAGAGAGAGATGAAAGCGAGTCCTCCAACTGCACCACCTGCTATCGCCCCGACCTCCAATTTTCCTCCATTGTCTGAAGAAGTAGCAGATCCTGTGGCTGTTGACGTTGAAGATGTGCTCGAAGGGGCTACGGATTCAGGGAAATCTAAAGGGTATATCGTCAGTCTACGTTCATCTGCAGGTGGATGGATCTAGAGCTCGCCCCCTAGAGCTACGGCATCGGCGACATTGAATGTAGCGTTAACACCCTGGTGGATCCTAAGCATGAATTTGAAGGGAGAATATGCAACGTACAATATAGCTCTGGAACGCCCAGTGTGGAATTTCGGTCTGAGCTGGCACAGGGTTTGGGTAACTGTATGGCTTGTAAGCTTATCAAAATCAAAGAACAAAAGCACGCACTTGGTGTAAACTGTAAAACAAACGGAGGACCATTCTGACCATCTAACCAGGCGGGGATAGTAGCATCAACCCTTCCCAATAAAGTTGAACATTGCTCACGTTGAAAATCCCCCTCCTTGACAGGCTGCGCATGCGCTTAGAGCGCCATAATACACAGTTGAACAAGTGCAATTATCAGGAGCACCGTTGATGTATTTCAATCCAGCTACGATAGAATCGATTGTAAAGGCTTTGAACAGCATCAAATTGTATAAACAGCAAGCTAAGAACTAAGACATACGGTCAATGGGACTGCATACAGCTCCCAAGTACGCAGCAACTTCACAGGGACTCTGTCCTTGCAAATTGACAGGCTAGGCAGTAGAACCTTAGTTCAATAGAGAGGAGTCACGCTGATACTCACATTTAATGGAAACTCTGGCATGGTACAAGCTGGAACAGATATACTCAGAGTCACTGCTCGTACAGGCCACCACAATGAAGAGGTCGCAAGGGCTAGTATGAGACGGAATGGAAAGGACATGACGATTTTTTTTCCGAGCGAAAATTTGAGAGCTTCCTCGAGGGCAAGAGGAGGACCGGCTGATCTACCAGTCCATTTATGTACCCCTACTGTAACTTTGCGCAAAATCTGATCCTGACAGCAATCTGTCCAACTTGGAGGAAAAAGCTGGAAAAAGTTGGTAAGTTCGGAGAAGGACTATTTTTGCCCATGGGACACTCGACATCAAGTCCTGGCGCGCGCATTGTTATCGGGACTGACAACGGAATTGGTCTGTACATGTTTTCTGGGGGCACAAATTAATGGTTCGTAGCCTTTGAAAGGTGTTCAGCGACCCACAAGGCTGCTCGAGCTAGCCGGCTGCAGCCGTAGACTCGAACCAGTCCCTGCTGGGGGGCTGTGATGTGAAATCACAACCTTGGCAACGACCATGATCGTCAGTCATCAAAGTGTCAAAAAGAAACGACTGGCTCGAGATAGGCTCGAGTCTACTGCAGCCGCGGTCAAAGCGCGCTTATCTATTTAATATATCAATTCCAGCGCTTATTTCATGTTTGTTCTTCGTCGTATCTTCTTTCTTTTCTTACTCTTCGTGTCATATGCCTTTGCCAACACCGAGATCGTCAATTTTGACGCTTCGGAACAGATAAATGCCAGGATAACCAATGAAGATGAATGGTCCGTGAACGAATCTGCCTTTCCTGGTCAACCTTTGTGATTTTCGTAGGCCCACGATAAATCCGTCAACCAACCAAACAGTCTTTACCGTCACGCCAGCTCCTCTCGGGACACACATGAACGCCGTATGTGCTTCTCCTCAAGATCTTCTTTCGAAAACACCCAACTGCGTACATGAAGTTTGGATAAAACTGGATTTGGATGAATCGGAGTGGAAAAGGTATCGAAAGTTTACGCTGAGGGTGTCATGGCCTGGATCAGTGAGTAGCTTGATTTAATGCCTTGTGTCATCTCGATGTTAATCTGTTTATTATCATTCTAGTCCCCAGCAGATTTCGGTATAAGTATTCTTAATCCAGAAGCGACTGCTTCACGTTTCGCAGGCTCACTAGCCGTTCCACCAGCCCCAGCCATGACACGCGTCAAGTTCGCTCGAATACGCGTCGTCGACACCGGCGTTATCTCGCCCATGTCTGGTCTACTCGAAGTTCGCCCTGTTTCCTTCATTGTTACCGTCGAACCGCTCTATCTGGGGTTAATCCCTGCTTCCTTAATACCGTTCTTATGGACTTTAATCCCGGTCGTGCTCGTAGCGGCACTGATGGTCCCTTATATTCACACGTACCTGCAGAAAGTCGCTGAACGAGCAAAGAGTGAGAAAGTTGGGAAAAAGGATTAGATTCCGTCCGTACTACATGAATAATTATATCAAGTCCATGAGAAACCTGTCTGAATATGTGGTGTGAAGATCGGTAGTGGATGTGCCTATGAAGATATTTCAGTTAAAGCTCAGTGCAAAGCTCAAGAAGATAAACGAACCTCGGTGTTGAAGACATATTCTAATTGCAAAACACATGAGTCTAAAAAACGCGGGCGAGGTAGTCTAACACTTACTATCCAACGGTAACACGTTTGCATCGTCAAACAGCAAGTACAGATACTTCAACGTTTCACTCTGAGAAAGCCATAAGTCATATATACCCCGACAGAGCGCAGGTGCTTACCATCAAAAACGTCTCCATCTTATCTTCCTTCCTCGACGGCACCTCATCCACATTCATAATGCTCGCGTATCCCCCGGTTTCAACTTTACAATGTGTCTCGATCGATTGGAAGATTTGCCATCCCCATTGACGGTAACGGATGTCTCCGGTAAGGCGATAGGCTATGAAGAGGGATTCGACAGTTTCCGGCCTGTGAAAGGGAGGCGGGGAAGTCGTCAGGTGGGTCAAAGAGGGAAGGTAAACGAAGGAACGTACCGAAGAATGTACCTTGCATCGTACGGAGCTTCTTCGCCTGGGCTACATGGATTATTAGTCGCCAGTACTCGAAGTCTACGAAAACATCTACTGACCTCGCGCCTTTGATGTACCAATCAGATGGAACGCCCGACTTGTGGAACATGGCCATTGAACCATCCGAGGGGATACGGAAGTAGGCGATTTCTGGAGAGAGGCCGCTACAAATGAGTCGTCAGGTCGACATCATTACACGAATCGAGTAGCGATAAAAGAAAGAAAGCGCGACGTCGTCAAGGCATCGTGCGTATCAACACAAGTCCTAACCAGTTCAGTACCGGTATGCCAATCTCTTTCACCATGTTCCAAAAACTCTCAACCTCAGGAGAGAGAGACGACAACGAAGAGATAGATATATTTTCAAAAGGTACATGTTTGAATGTATCAATGAGGTAGATGGCTGCTCTGGTGGCGAAGAGACAGCCGAAGCGGAGTGTATGGAGGAGGAAGACGCGTTCCGATGCATTAGAGCGTCCCATGTCGAGGCATTAGAGCTGGTACCTGGGACAACCTTGAACAAAAAAACAATACTTTGGAAAACGGACAGTAAATATAATTATTCACCAAGCCAATAGGCTAATACAGAGCTGGAGCTTCTTGTCTCTGCCTTGGATCCCTCTCTACCTGCTGTCTATGACCTGAGCCTCGAGCTGTCCAACGGGACGTTTTGGACCTGCCTCATCGTGTGGTACGTATTGCAGTACAGATGCTGAGCGCTGAGCGTTTGGGTCGTACTGGCTTGCGCTGAGGTTAACGTTCATTAATGTTCATTCCCGGTACTGTTACGTTCAGTCCTAGAGCTGGATGTGCTGGGAGGTTGGATTAAGTGTCTGCATTGGCAGAAAAGTTTGAAGTCAGTGCGAGAAACAAGGATACGTATTAGCTGAGTATAAAGTAGAGCAAGGGCAAGATAAGTGGTGGATGAACGTTGTTCGTGAACGTGAACGCGAACGATAAAAGTTGAGACAGCGAAAATAGCGTTCACGTGATGTGGCATCATTCCGTAAAACGAGCATCGTTCTGCAGTGTTGCTTCCTCGAGGCGTATGTCGGCGTATCTAAGACTGCTGGAACTTTCATCCCATCTTTGACTCCTAACGCGGACGACTCCGTCGCGTCCCCTACTGTATCGCAGGTCTCTCCACCGATACTCTCGTCTCCCCTATTCAACTATCTGGCACCCCGTGCGTTTTCAAGACCGAAGCTTCGTGGCCCATCGCCGTAGGTCCCGAGTCGCAGAAGATCGTCCACGCCGCCCGCCCCATCTACTCCCACCCCATTTCCCCGACCGGGCTCGAGACTGCGTGGGCCATCGTCGCCCGGCTCGATGAGCTCCAGGTCAACTGAAATACTGTCAATCCTCTCGCATATGCGGCGGGTGAGGCGGCCTTGATTTGTGACTTTGTTATAACCATCGGCGTGCAACCTCGCTCCTTTGCTTACGCTGCTGCCGTGGCCGCTGCTAATGTCGTAAACGAGATCCTCCAGGTAAGAGAGTTATGTGACTGTACGCGTCAGAGTCCAATTCACGCCGAAAATCCGCTGGTACCAGAGAAAAGCTGTCGAAAGATCGAAGACGCGATGGGCTTTAGGGAACGCATAGACAGTAGGCAAGTCCGTATCGACATCTACGACATCGAACGATAATACGGTCTCAAAAGGCGTTGGCACAGGCACTCCGGCGAGGAATCTATAAAGCTGTGAACTTTGCAATTCCACATCGAACGACAATACCAAGACAATACGAAAGACGGGGGTATTGAGAGGGAACTGGAGAAGCGATTCCGAGCGGATCATAATACTACAGCACTAGAAAGAATCTAGACTTAGAAAGGGAATTTGAGGGCGATTCAACGCACTCACGGTGTGTATTGTGAAGCTCTCTTTTTTGACCACGACATACTCGCTGGTTCTGATGGAAGTGCCATGAAGCCAGCTTCCTGGAGCCCTTCTTCCCCTTCTTAACTTGGGCAAGACGTATGCAGCTTGTCTTCCTCCGGCACATCCACATCCAATGCGTATTCGCAACTTCGCTGCCCTTTGGAAGCGGAACAGGTTAATTATCTGCTCTTCCCAAAGACAGTGCTAGCGGCGATGGCTCCAATGTAGGTGAATATATTAGAGAGAGTGCGCATCGGAGCTATGCCATGGTTTCGGTTCCTAGTTGTGCTGCATTGCTCGACGCGGCGTTCAAGAATGAACAGCGTTCCAGTGAGGTATTTTTGGTTCGAGTAGTAACTTCCAGTTCTGCAATCCATGAGTTGGCGGCAGACACTGAAAGAGCTTTCGAGTGCTTTTGTATCGTATGTTAGTGAGCAGCGTGTATAAACGATGAGTTGAAGGGAGGGACGGCAGATTATTGGCCCAAGTTTTCGACCTACTTGTAGAACGACTCCGATTAGGCCTGGTTGCGATGTTTTCGTGGCTCATGTATTCGAAAAGTTCCCTGAGAACTATAATACCGAATTTGAAGCTTGAAGAGGAAAAGCGATCAGACTCCAATGTAAGAACGTACATGCATTACACCACGTACCGCGCGTGTCTAGAACCCAAGTCAAACAATCAGCCGAATCTTTTTGAAATTTCAGAATCCACAGGATATTAAATTTCGTCTCCTACAACTTCGGCCAACAAACTCACCTTGACTCCTTTCGCGCTCAATGTCCTCCACAACACTGGTAACCAAGCGCATCTACTCCTTGGTCCTGTTTGAATATGAAGGTTGTAAGTGGCTGGTAGTATAGCAAGCAAGTTGGTGATGATCAATCAGTGCATTGAAGTGGGACTGATTCACATAAGGTCGATAAGGTGGATTTAGCCAGAAGACCTTCATAAGAAGAACGTTAGTGTCCAGTAAATCCCTGAGTCAGCACAGAAAGTCTACCTTCAGTGGTTCCGAGTTGAGTATGACTTTAGAGGCTTTACTCTATGTTACCTTTAGTCCTTGACCACGGCAGGACTAGGGATCCGCACCGTAAAATCTACGGTAGCTTACGGTATACGGTAGGACCGTAACCGTAACCGTAAACCAGCTTTGGGATCCTTATACGGTACGGTTACGGGTACCCATAAACCCGTAACCGTAAACCGTATTATACGGTTACGGTGCGGATCCCTAGGCAGGACCCGCATTGAAACATGGACAATAGTTTGAGTTAAGAAATAGAGTCAGGCAGGATTGCATTGAGTTGCGTCTGGATATTGGGCGACTGGGTTTGTTGAAAATGAGGTTCATTGAACGATATTTAGGTTACATTGACATCGCGTGACCTCGATCTCATGTGAGATGAATCGAATCATGAGATGTGACAGATACATCTTCTACCGCAACCACTATCATTGTCACCAGAATGTCGATGTTCCCGGATGCTCATGATTTCCATATCAGTGGAGGACAGTTCAACAATGTACAAGGAAACCAATACAATGTTTCACAAGGTGAATAGTTGTGAACCAGACTTTTATAGTCAATTTATAGTAGCTACATTATGAATTTATGGACTAAAATTTACAGTTCCCATGGATGTTGGACAGAAGCTTTTCAACAAGCTGAATCCTGTTATGGATGCCTACATTTCCCCTCGAAAACTCTGTTTGAATGGAACTAGAACAGAAATCATCAACAATGTGGCTGATTGGGTTTTTAGTCCTGATGATAATGCTTCTCGGATATTTGTTCTTTATGGACCTGCTGGCACAGGAAAGTCTGCCATTAGCCACACAATTGGGAAAAAGTTCAAAAGCTTGAACCACCTTGGAGCATTTTTTAGCTTTGATCGAACATTTGCTGCTGAGCGCACTCCAAGTCGGGCCATCCATAGTATTGCTTATAACCTAGGGCTACATTCAGCAGCCTTTGGGCAATGTTTGGTTGAAGTGATGCCAGACAAAGATCCATATGTCCTCAGCAGCTCCACAATGGAAGAAGAGTGGGAAAAGCTCATTCTAAATCCTTCCAAAATGGTCTGTGAGCCAGGACCAGTGGTGATAATAATTGATGCCCTGGATGAGTGTGCTCAAAAAGTTGGTGGTCCAAGAGAGGAGTTCATTTCTCTGTTGTTCAATAGGGTACATGACCTGCCACAACAGTTCCGCATCTTTGTTACATCCAGGCTGGAGCATGATGTTGCAAATGTTCTTAGGCAATGGTCAGAGAGTATTCAAATTCAGGATATAACTAAATTAGAAGGGACCCAACAGGATATTTATATATATGTATGCAAACAAATGAGTAGTCCAGTCCAAACTCCTGGACTAGATGATACTCAGTGCAAACTCCTTGCTGAGAGAGCTGAAGGCCTTTTTCAATGGGCTTACACAGTCTGTGAAGTACTTGTGGCAGGACCACAAGGAGGCACAACTGTGAAAAAGCACTTTGACGATTTCATGTCACTTGCTCCAAGTTTCCACAAGGGTTTGCAGCCACTTGATATGTTATATAAATTTATCCTACAGGAAAATTTTGACTGCAAAGATAAGAAAGCTATGCAGAAATATAAGATGGTCATATCGCAAATCCTTGCAGCAAGCCAACCACTTTCACAATCTTCATTGAAGAAGCTTTGGTCTGCATATTCTCAATACACAGGTGAAGTGGACACTCAGGAAAGTGTGGATCTAGTAATTCCATATCTTGGGTCCCTTCTTACTGGTGTGGACAACAAGGATATCCCTGTCCGCCCAATTCACACATCTGTACGTGACTTTCTATTGGATGGAAGTAGAAGCGGGGACTATGCAATAGATTTATCTGGTGGACATAACACTATGGGAATAGCCACCATTCAACTCATGACTGAGAAGCTGCATTTTAATATGTGTAACTTGTCAAGCTCTTATCTATGCAACACAGAAGTGAAGGACCTAAGAGAAAGAATTTTGGAAGGTCTCCCAGAAGAGCTTTCATATGCATGTTGTTTCTGGGATGCCCATCTTGTTGATATGAAACCCAGCCTAAGTGTAATAAACCTAGTCAAAAGGTTTCTCTATTACTTCTCATTGTACTGGATGGAAGTGCTTAGTATCCTTGGTGAAGTGCCTGCAATTCAAAGGAGTTTGAAAACTGTGACAGAATGGATACAGCTGCCAATGGTATGTATTGACATTGTGTTGCCATGGTTGGAGGGGACTCACAATTTTGAAAATAGATATCTCCATGGTCTGGAAGTTTAAAAGTATTAATTGGGGAAATGAAACATTTTGTCGACAACTTTGGGAGAGTTATGATGGAAGCCACACCACATATGTATCTTTCAGCATTGCCATTCATTCCTAGGCAATCAATCCTCCAAAAGATATACTGTTCACATTTTGCCAAGACAGCATTACTATGTAGTGGTCAGATGATGCACTGGCCATCATTGGAAGTTGTACTGGAAGGCAATGGAGGCAGTATCCACTCAGTTGCTTTTTCCCCTGATGGTAAGAAGATTGTGTATGGTTCAAATGACAATTCTGTGAGGATATGGAACACAGAGAGCTGCAAAGCTGAAGGAAACCTCCTTCAAGGCCACACACATTCAGTTGATTCAGTTGCTTTTTCCCATGATGGAAAGAAAATTGTTTCTGGGTCATATGACAACTCTGTGAGGATATGGAATGCAGAGACTGGAAAGCCTGAAGGAATCCCCCTTCAAGACCACACACATCCAGTCACTTCAGTTGCCTTTTCCCCCAATGGAAAGAAAATTGTGTCTGGGTCGTGGGACAATACTTTGAGAATATGGAATGCAGAGACTGGAAAGGCTGAAGGAAACCCCCTTCAAGGCCATACAGATTCAGTCAATTCAGTTGCCTTTTCCCCTGATGGTAAGAAAATTGTGTCTGGGTCATATGACAAATCTGTGAGGATATGGAATGCAGAGACTGGAAAGGCTGAAGGAAATCCACTTCAAGGCCACACACAATCAGTCACTTCAGTTGCCTTTTCCCCTGATGGAAAGAAAATTGTGTCTGGATCATATGACTATTCTGTGAGGATATGGAATGCAGAGACTGGAAAGATTGAAGGAAACCTCCTTCAAGGCCATACAGATTCAATCACTTCAGTTGCTTTTTCCCCTGATGGAAGGAAAATTGTGTCTGGGTCATATGATAAATCTTTGAGGATATGGAATGTAGAGACTGGAAAGGCTGAAGGAAACCCCCTTCAGGGCCACACAGATTCAGTCACTTCAGTTGCTTTTTCCCTTGATGGAAATAAAATTGTGTCAGGGTCATATGACAATTCTGCAAGAGTATGGAATGCAGAGATTGGAAAGGCTGAAGGAAACACCCTTCAAAGCCACACAGATTTAGTCAATTCAGTTGCCTTTTCTGCTGATGGAAAAAAAATTGTGTCTGGGTCACGGGACAGATCTGTCAGGATATGGAATGCAGAGACTGGAAAGGCAGAAGGGAACCCCCTTCAAGGCCACACATATCCAGTCAATTCAGTTGCCTTTTCTCCTGATGGAAAGAAAATTGTGTCTGGGTCATATGACAATTCTGTGAGGATATGGAGTGCAGAGACTGGAAAGGCTGAAGGAAATCCACTTCAAGGCCACACAAATTCAGTCACTTCAGTTGCCTTTTCCCCTAATGGAAGGAAAATTGTGTCTGGGTCATGGGACAACTCTGTGAGGATATGGAATGCAGAGACTGGAAAGGCTGAAGGAAACCCCCTTCAAGGCCACATACACCCAATCACTTCAGTTGCCTTTTCTCTTGATGGAAAGAGAATTGTGTCTGGGTCATGGGACAAATCTCTGAGGATATGGAATGCAGAGATTGGAAAGGCTGAAGGAAACCCCCTTCAAGGCCATACATATTCAGTCAGTTCAGTTGCCTTTTCTCCTGATGGAAAGAAAATTGTGTCTGGGTCATATGACAAATCTGTGAGGATATGGAATGCAGAGACTGGAAAGGCTGAAGGAAATCCACTTCAAGGCCACACAGATTCAGTCACTTCAGTTGCCTTTTCCTCTGATGGAAAGAAAATTGTGTCTGGGTCATATGACAAATCTGTAAGGATATGGAATGCAGAGACTGGGAAGGCTCAAGGAAACCCCCTTCTAGGCCATACAGATTCAATCACTTCAGTTGCCTTTTCCCCTAATGGAAGGAAAATTGTGTCTGGGTCACGGGACAAATCTGTGAGGATATGGAATGCAGAGACAGGAAAGGTGGAAGGCAACCCCCTTCCCGGCCACATAGATTCAGTTGCCTTTTCCCCTGGTGGAAAGACATTTGTGTCTGGGTCATATGACAATTCTGGAAGGATAGCTGGTACTTCCACCTCAGATACTGCCCCGACACCCACCAATATCCAGCATGCATATTCTTTGTCACTTTGTCCCTGGAATCATGACTATCATCATTGTTTGCACTCCAGCCAATCTTTGCAGATAATTTTGTTCCAACCTGATGGATGGCTTTGTGGTTCAGATTCATCTCTCATACTGTGGATTCCTCCTGAGTATCAGTATGGATTGTCAGTTCCACCTTTGCAAGTTCTCATTTCTTCTACTCACATGACTGCGCTTAATCTTCGAAACTTTGTTCATGGCACTAATTGGGCTCAATGCTACACTGGTAAGCCATTTATCCTTTGTATCACTGTTCTGTCTCTGACTCCGATGAAGGGTTGCAAACTCATATTGACTCTCAATCAATGGAGCTGCTGGAGCATGAGATCCATTCTCAATTAATGGAGTATAAACTTCGTGAAAATTCCGCCAATTCCAGAAAGAAGCACTCTAGTACACAGAAAAAGTTGAAACAGAAGATGAAATTGGCACTTGTTGACATCTTCCATCGAGTGAACAACTATAGGTATAAACATTTTCTGTGTAGCTTAAAAAAGTATGTGATTTCAATTTGAAAATTCCTTCTTAGAAGCCAAGATATGCTCGCTGCTATTATACATAATCTAGGGGGTGTACGGTAAGTCCGGTAAATCAACCCTAGTTGTGAGGCTGCCTCTGAGTCAATATCTGAGCTCCGGGTTGTTTTACTGTCTTGGGTTTCAACCTGTGGGTGCCTACTGCGTTGAATGGGAGTGTGTATCTGGAATAGGTGTAGGCAGAGTGCAAGAGGCTACTAGTGAGTAGGAGTGGAGCATATTTAAGCAGAATCACACCCATACACTTTCAGCATCAACTTGATAATAGTATGAATTGGGATCTTGATGTATGGCAGATTGGCTTGGGGGTTTAAACAATAACTGGAATTAACCCCCCTCGCGGTGGGCCCCAGATGTGAAACTTAGGATGCTTTTAAGGGCTAACCGAAGTTCCGGGTTCGTTAGGAGTTTCGAGTAGTCGCTACCAAAGGCGTCGATCCCTTTTAGAGAGTACAAGTAAGTTGAACCAAGATTTATCGAGTAAAGGTGGAATAAATGATTGTAGGAAGGTAAAGTAATTAATACGAAAATTTACTTAGAGCTAGAACTTGTTAGATAAGTACCTACTTTTGGTAAGTAAGTAACAGTAACAGGCTACTATAAGTACATAAGTGCACGTCAAAAATGACGAGTTCCTCGCTGAAACAAGTGAGGAGCTCGACACCGAGCACGGCATTGCCCAGCTTGCCCTCGAATATATCGTCTGCGGCTACGACACGGCGACGGCCAAGAATGACAAGTTTTCCGACGTTGGTGACTCTGGCTCGTTTCAATGGCGGGTAGGGATGGGCGTGTCATTGCTCAGATCACGGGTAATGGAGGTCCTACCGATGAGACCGTGACAAGACGTACATCACTCCCTTCTATGCGCTCCAGAAGGCCATCAAGAAGAAGTATCCGAACTGCTACCTCGTCCCTGCCGCTGCCTAAGTTGCGGTCGGTAGCTTCTCTCCCTTTGAAAACACCCAACTGTATACATAAAATTTCGATAAAGCTGAATTTGGACGAATCAGAGCGTCATGGCCTGGATCAGTGAGTAGCTTGTTTTGATGTATCGTGTCATCTCGATGCTAATTCGTTTATTATCATTCTAGTCCCCAGCAGATTTCAGTATAAGTATTCTTAATCCAGACTGCTGCGCGTTTCGCAGGCTCACTCGCCGCTCCACCAGCCCCAGCCTTGACACACGTCAAGTTCGCTCGAATACGCGTCGTTGACACCGGCGTTATCTCGCACACGTCTGGTCTACTTGAAGTTCGCCCTGTTTCCTTCATTGTTACCGTCGAGCCGCTCTACCTGGGGTTAATCCCTGCTTCCTTAATACCGTTCTTATGGACTTTAATCCCGGTCGTGCTCGTAGCGGCATTGATGGTCCCTCATATTCACGCATACCTACAACAAGTCGCCGAACGGGCAAAGAGGGAAAAGGTTAGGAAAAAGGATTAGATTCCGTCCGTACTACATGAATAATTATATCAAGTCCATGAGAAACCTGTCTGAATATGTGGTGTGAAGATCGGTAGTGGATGTGCCTATGAAGATATTTCAGTTAAAGCTCAGTGCAAAGCTCAAGAAGATAAACGAACCTCGGTGTTGAAGACATATTCTAATTGCAAAACATGTGAGCCAAAAAACACAGGCGAGGTAGTCTAACACTTACTATCCAACGGTAACACACTTGCATCGTCAAACAGCAAGTACAGATACTTCAAAGTTTCACTCTGAGAAAGCCATAAGTCATAGATACCCCGACAGAGCGCAGGTGCTTACCATCAAAAACGTCTCCATCTTATCTTCCTTCCTCGACGGCACCTCATCCACATTCATGATGCTCGCGTATCCCCCGGTTTCAACTTTACAATGTGTCTCGATCGATTGGAAGATTTGCCATCCCCATTGGCGGTAACGGATGTCTCCGGTAAGGCGATAGGCTATGAAGAGGGATTCGACAGTTTCCGGCCTGTGAAAGGGAGGCGGGGAAGTCGTCAGGTGGGTCAAAGAGGGAAGGTAAACGAAGGAACGTACCGAAGAATGTACCTTGCATCGTACGGAGCTTCTTCGCCTGGGCTACATGAACTGTTAGTCGCTGGTACTCGAAGCGTTGGAATGCGTCTACTGACCTCGCGCCTTTGATATACCAGTCAGATGGAACGCCCGACTTGTGGAACATGGCCATTGAACCATCCGAGGGGATACGGAAGTAAGCGATTTCTGGAGAGAGGCCGCTACAAAAGAGTCGTCAGGTCGGCACCATCACACGAATCGAGTAGCGAGAAGAGAAAGAAAGAAGGAAAGAAAGCGGAACGCACGTCAAGGTATCATGCGTATCAACACAAGTTCTAATCAATTCAGTACCGGTATGCCAATCTCTTTCACCATTCTCCAGAAACTCTGCCTGTTGAGGAGGAATTGACACGGATGAAGAGGCGCCGGTGATGGTCGCGCCGAGCATGAGGGACCCGCCAAAGAAGCAGACTAGATGGTCTTGTTTTGGAACTTTGCGCCATGAGCTAGATAGAATGTTGTTACTACGCATGAGGAAGAGGAGAGCACTGATACTTACATTCGACCGTCTTCGTGCTGCTCCGGAAGGAGTTCCGAGGTATAGGTCATCCTTGTATAAGGACTATGGGAAATAAGGTGCTGTTGTACGGAGGCCATCGCAGCGTCGTACATCTGCATTCCACGAAAAATATGAGCGACATATAATCTTTCAAAGGATCGTCTCTACCTGCCGGTATACATCTTCTGTTTGATTCTGAGGTCATCGAGTATGAGCGACGATTGAAAGGAGACAAGTTTTCAACAGAACTCACGGTTTGGATATACTGCTTCCTAAGGCCGACAAAGTGAGTTCGATGTCAAAGCTTGAACGTAGGTACTCACAATAAATACTCATAATACGAATCCCCACGCGATCCTAAACGGATGGCGGATGGGAAAAACTGGCCAGTCTCTACACTAGAAGACGGTAAGCCAGACACTTCAAGAAACGGGTAGCAAGTAAGGACGTACTGCATAAAGATCGAGGCAAGGGCGTGAGGCCGCCGGTTCTCTTTGATCGTTTGCATAACCTAGGAGTGACGACAGCCATCGTGTCAGTTTACGGTCATTCTTCAGCAGAGACAGGCATACCCTCTCAACGGTCTCCCAATACACATCCGCACCCGTCAAGTAACTCAGGTACCGGAACTCTAGTTGTAACGTCGAGACTTCCGCTGTACTAACAAGGTATGGTATATCGAGATCGGGGATCCCGACCTTCTTCCCTAAGTGCTAGACATTAGGGATATTAGGGAGATAGACCAAGCGTTCTTACCGAGATTGATACTGGGTAGAGGTAGACCTGAGGGAGTGTCGAATGCCGGTAAGATTCTGTCGGCCAGTTCGATAGCACGGTCAAGGTAGATTTTATCGTGCCCGCTGAGCTCGTATGCCGAGAGAAGACCCCCGAGAACGCGTATTGTTGTCTGAATAGCGTGTAAATAAGACTCCATGAGCATAAGAACGACAAAGAAGCTCGCCTCGAACGTGTTGAAACTCGCATCCTGATCAAAGGACAGTTTCGTTGCAACCCATTCCCTGGCCCGTGCATAGTCGTCATGCAAACCCATAATTAACATAGAATCGATAGAGTCGATGACTGTGTATCCGATGCCTCCTGCGTCCGTTAAGTTCGTGCCTTTCTGGCTTATAGGATGATATTCATCGTCTCCCATTGCGTCTCTTTCTGTAGTCGCGGAAGTTATAAGACAAACTAGATATGTTCGAAAGTAAACGCACCATAAGCGCGCCACGCATGCTATAACGGAGGTAAATATCACTGAAGCACAAGAGCGTCTTCAGTACTTACCTTGAAAGCTTCCACCACAGCTTCCTTCTTTTTTACGTCGGCAGTAAAAGTCTCTGGGGCTGAAGGCCGCCATTCATCCGTAGTACCAATCCAGAAGCTGGCTATATCCGTAAGTGTTGATGGATTCTAAACTCGACAAATTATCTGTAAACGATAGGAGTTTTTGAAGCATGAACACCCACGACATAGATGAAGATTCCGAAGGATAACAGTAATGGTATCCAAAGGATTTTGAGGTACTGGAGTAATGCTGCGCTGTCAATGTCGAATTCCGGTTCGTTCACATTGCTGCTGGCCTATGAAGTCTCTCTCGGGAGTTTGCTATCTCGGGAAAGAAGAGGACATACAGTGTTTCTGGAATCTTTGGAATCTTTGGAGTCTTGAGGTTCCTCTTCCTTTTGTTTGGTGCTAATCTTTCGTTTCTTGAGCCCCTCCTCAGACATGGTCGACGTGGGAGATGAGTGATTGACGCTGGCGAGCGGACCGGCAACGTGGCATGAGAATGTGTACCAGATGTGATTCCCACCAGGTGTAACATCTTGTCATCTGCGACTGCATTCACATATCGGCGGTGCTCCAGAGTCCTCGATAGTGGGAGTATTGAACGAAATAGTACAATTTCTGTTGGCCAAGGTACACCAGCAGCATTGTGGCCACCAATCTTCTTCAATAAAATCTGCATTGAAAGAATGCCTAGTAGAGTCAGAAAGCCGGTGAGATCTACACACGGCCCTCCGTTGTACGAATCCTTGCGAAAAATGCGCGATACCAGAGAATCTTGATTTGCTCCTCTCGGACAAAGTTAACATTCATCGCAGAATTTTTTGGGTGGTGGGCCTCGATTTTTAGATTACCTCTGGGGATAACTTCTGGCGTCCGGATACAGATTGAACGCATTCTAATAATAATAATAATAAAAGGAGAGGTTAGAATTTATCACAAGGTAGGGTGCAAGGGAGGTTCACTGGATGCGAGCAACCCAATTGGGCAACAAGGCGATATCTAAGATACTCATAGCTGAAGTTAAACGGTGAACCGGATGCACTAGTACATCCTTTGATGCGAGAAGAATACAGAGTAATTGAGGGTA
Organism: Rhodocollybia butyracea; assembly: GCA_015501585.1. Classification (NCBI taxonomy): domain Eukaryota; kingdom Fungi; phylum Basidiomycota; class Agaricomycetes; order Agaricales; family Omphalotaceae; genus Rhodocollybia; species Rhodocollybia butyracea. Next base: position 57,854 of record JADNRY010000057.1, read on the forward strand.
ATTGAGCAAAATCTTTGCCCCTTCAGTGGCTTTCACGATAAAATTGGGCTTGATTTCATTGAAGAGCCGAGAAATGCTTGCGCTTCGTCCATTGGAACGTCATAGTATATAAAAAGGTTTGATTTACTTACAGAGAAAATGCATACATACATGTTTTGATCATCGCGCATTCGCATTCTTGAAGGCTTCTCCCAACGCAGACTCCTTTAAACTCAACTCGATCTCCTTTGGCAAGCTTTCATGAAAACTTTCCCCAGGTTCAGCCTCTGTGTGCTTTGCACTCCATCCCAACTCCGTGATTAATCGGTCAGAGCGACAGAAATGATTGGAGCTCATTACATCGGCCCCTGCGTAGTGTATCATCAAAAATTGGAATTCGAAGTGAGTTACCATACGAAGATATTTTGAGATGGAATGCTTACAAGGACCGAGTGGTTCCAGAACTTGCGCCGAGAACGGGATAGGCCTGGCTGTGGATTCTGAGACGAGTCCTTGATCCAAGAACACCTAGATCGTGCCATCATTAGATATAAGCAGCGTGGACGAATACTGGAAAACCAGATAACTCACATCTCCGATGATTTCGCATACACTTAGCATGGAAGTCATGTACTTTGATACAACAGGATCTGTGAATGGCGTAGAAGGTCAAGTAAGTAAGTATGTGTAACTTGGGCTGTGTAGTAATACCTGGGGTTACTCACAAAATCCATTAATACCTTCACCGATGCTCTTCCCTTGTAAAGCTCCAATGAGTACCGCAGAAACCGCATTCGCAACATCTTTGACGTGAATACAGCCAACGACGTTCCGACCAGGGCCAATGGTTCCTGCGGAGATCAGGTTAGTTACTAGTAGTAGAGACAGCCTGTTAATTTTATGGCACTACGGAAGAATTACACACCTACATGGCCTGCCTGAGAGGCAAGGCCGAGATATAACCGGAGAGGAACGGTGACCTTTTGGATACCTGGCCCAATACCTATGGTAGTACAGTAGACACTGCTTAGCACTTTCAATCTGTTATAGATATTCACTCATACCATAGATAAACCCAGGCAGCAGAATCATAGTTCTCACTGATGGGCTCGTCTTGTTCGCTTGAACGATAGCTTCACAAGCACCTTTGAACAGCTGGCCTTCGAATTCTGTACTCTCCAAGATGTCATCAGTGAACTCGGTGCCGGTCCAGATATGTTGGGGCACGATAAGTTCCCCGGAAGAGGCATATGATATGAGACTAGTTCCAGCCATGTGGATGTAGATTGGCGCCTGGGGGGAACTGGTCGCGCGGATTTTGAGACCTCGGAGAGTAGCTTGAGTATTATTTGTGGATTAGTAAGCACTGGAACTTCTTCTCGCCAAAACTTACCATTTACGCTATTCATATGCTGCGCAACGGCAACGTTGATCACTATATCTGCCTTCTTCGCCTCTGCTTCAATCACACCGATATCATCCAAGCTGCCCTCTATTACTTCGAGCTTCGGATGCAACAACTGCAAATGCGCGATTTTGCTGGATGAGAGATTTCTCGCTAGCGCACGGACAGACAGCGAGGAAAATTCTACGCCGAGTGAGAGTAAAACTTGGCCCCCAACATACCCTGTGGCTCCAAGGAGGAATATAGATTTAGAGTGGCTGGAGGTTGACATTCTTCAATATGGAGGTTAGCTGGGGAGCGGTCCAGCAGAATTGCGCCCATACTCTATATGAACCATTAGTGTGGAGACCACTTCCTTTTATAGATTGGGCATCAAATGAGCTTTGGCTACATGGAGCACACCAGAGTTCTATAGCCGATGAGGCGATGCATGAACAACCTATGTCCCAAGAAAATTTTATGGACAATAGATTGGAGCATGAGAAACACAAATCTGCGCTATAGCGTGTAGTTTATCCGAACGTCAGAGCCAGATCTTCCGGGGTCTCGAGTATCGTTTTGGTTCCAACATACACCTCGATTCGCAGAGGGAAGAATGTGCAAAACCAAAAATAGAACTCGAGGTCGTCTTGTAGCAGTGATGATGTACTCTAGTCACTGGGAGATTCAAAGCAGATTTGTCTCCTTCGATCGGTATGGCGGGTTGCAAGGCGGGTTGTCAATGCATTGGCTCCTTGGATTGGAGTCCGGCACTTGTGCATTATCACCATAAAAAGCTGTACAACTCAATTTTGAGTGTCTTACACCGTGCATTGCGGCGAACAGCGAAGATACGAACGGAGAAACTGACCATGCGAATTGAATACGAATGTCTTGCGGCGCTCTTCGGCCATCTCATCAACTGCAGTTTTAAACGAGTGATTGAAACTGCTTCTCTGTCGCAGACTTGAGGTCTCCAGCGTATATCATGTGTTGCAAACATACCCTCTTCCGTGCCTGTACTGATAATCGTGTACGTGTTTGGGAGGTGAACAGAGGCGAGATATCTATCATATCCGTCTGCGAGTTATTGCTATAGAATTACCTTGTAGTCTTCAGGAACACTTGTAAAGCAAGGTCCTCAGGCTCAAGAAATTGGCATTTACCGGTCGGTATGTTGCGGCTGAATTTCGTGCAGGATAAAAATTTACTCCTGCCTTTATCTGTATCTGGCGAAGGCAGTTCGAGCCTGGGCATTGGAGGGAGGCATCACTGGGTGCAGTCAATGATGAAGGAAATTTACGCCACCGATTAGCTCATAGATCTTGTCTCGAATGTTTCCGCGAAGTTTAAATATTAGGGTCTTCGAAGAGCCTCGAAACTTGCACCCGCCAAGTAGAGCACTTAGCGATCACCAAAGGCCTAATAACATCCCTCTCATGATTTCCCTCCCTTCCTTAGCGCTCAGCCTCGACGATCGAGTCTCACAGCGATAAACCTAAGAATCCTGCGTCGGTTCCTCAACCCTCTGTACTAGCTTAATCTCCTAATTTCGCGTTTTTCTTCGCCTTCCCTTTTCCTTTCTTTAAAGGCCATGTATAGGTATCCATTTATCAATCTGACCATCGGTGAGTGAAGCTGTGGTGAAGGAGGGTGGATTACTTACTAGCTCGTAGATTTTTGTAATTTCTCAAAACTCAATCAACATCTCGTTCCGCGTGAATTTGGTGTGTTAAATGAGTTCAGCTATGAACGCGGCTTGCAGCCAGCACCAGTTTTGGTAGGCAGAGCCTTCGAGCTCATTAGTAGGAGTTCCTTTTTTGTCCAAAGAAACTTCTCTAGTGGAGTCTTATCGCAAGATTGATGTTTGGTACGTGCGTTATGAAATCAAGCTCACTCGCAACCTCAGTAGAGAGAGATGCTTGCGCGCGCTCAAGAACGATGTGAGACGAAAATAAAGACATGGATATATTTTCAAAAGGTACATGGCTGATCTGGTGGAGAAGAGACAGCCGAAGCGGGGCGCTTGGTGGAAGAAAACGCCATGTCAAGGCGTTAGAGCTGTACCTGGGACAACATAGAGAGAAAATCGATATTTGGGAAAACAGACAGTAAATCTAATCACTCACCAAGCCAATAGGCTGATATGGAGCTGGAGCTTCTCTATGACCTGAGCGCTTGAGCATCGAGGTCGCCCAACGGGACGCTTCGGACCTGCCTCGTCGTGTGGTACGTATTGCAGTACATATGCTGAGCGTTTGGGTCGTCCTGGCTTGCGCTCAGGAGGTTCATTCCCGGTACTACTACCTTCATTACTAGAGCTAAAACACAATTTGAGTGTCTGCATTGGCAGAAAAGTTTCAAGTTGAGTTTGGCATTGTGAGAAACAAAGATACATATTAGCTGAGCATAAAGTAGAGCAAGAGCAAGATACATAAGTGGTGGATGAACGTTGTTCTTCGAACGTGAACGCGAAGGATTCACGTGGTGTGACGTCATGCCGAAAGAAAACCCGAGACAAGTGTTTTTCCCACCTACCACATCTACTCTAAGTTACCTTTAACTCTAACCGCGTCGTTCCTTCCTCTGCAGTGTTGCTTCATCGAGGCGTGTGTCGGCGTATCTAAGAAATTTGACTCCTGACGCGTGGCGACTCGGTCGCGTCCCCCCTACTACGTCGCTGGTCTCTCCCACCGGCACTCTCGTCTCCCCTAGTAATGCTGCCGGGGCTGCAACTATCATCAAGGCCATCACCGAAGAAATGAGTCGATCATCCGACTGTCCGTACGCCTTCACCGATTTCTTCGGATTCGGCACCCCATGCGTTTTCAAGACCGGACCTTCGTGGCCCATCCCCTTAGGTCCTGAGTCGCAGAAGATCGTCCGCGCCGCCAGCCCCATCCACTCCCATCCCACTGTTCTAACCTGGCTCGAGACTGCGTGGGCCATCGTCGCCCGGCTCAATGAGCTCCAGGTCAACTGGAATTCTATCAATCCTCCCGCATATGTGAATGCAGGTGAGGCGGCCTTGATTTGTGACTTTGTCATCAAAGGCAAGGCTCTCAGCTGTGCTTGACGGTTAAGACCCTCTCCAAGAGGACTGATGTAAGAGAGCCGGAGCTTGAGCAGGTATCAGTGTTGGTGTCGGTTGAGGGGTTATGATGGTGATTACTTATGGCGTACTAACATCAGCCTAGTTTAACGAACTCCTTACCACTCCGTCCGCTTGCCTACCAAAGCGAGACTAATTTCGATTCGATACCTGGAGGTAATAAGGAAGCTAGTCTTGGAAGCACCGCTAACTAAATATCTTCATCTCGTGGTATTTGCGACGTTGACTCTGCTTAACGTGTCTTACTTATTTCTCGAGCACGTCATTGGCTGGCCACCTGCTCTACTGATTGCCTTCGCTTCTACTATGCTCAGCTTTGTATATGCTGTAACGGGAAAACGGCTTTCTCATCGACTTGGACAGCGGTGATGCATTTGGCTGTGTCAAGTGTATCAACCATCTCGCATTTGATGTACTTACTACCATTCTGGCTAGTTGCTGAATTAGGCTGTATTCAACTTTATCATCTTAGATAATAGTTTTCATTACCGGCCTGGGACTATTGGAGCAGTGAGGTGCAGTCAGGACTTGTCAGAGAAAGACACGAGGCTGTATTAACTCCTTTGTGTCAAGAAGGCGTGCTTGACGCGATTGCTATCAAGGATGTTGTTAGTTGAGCTATCAGTGTCTCCGAGGAGCTCCGAGTCCTCGACGTACTCAGGTTTATAAATACTCGGAGGTTTTGCTCGATCCCCATCATAGTCCAAGTTTATCTTCCTCGATGAATGCACCACTCACTCAGTCTGAAGATGCGCTTCTTCATCATGATGGACTCTTTATCCTCGGGTCTGTACCAGGTTTAATGGTCGAGACTTTCGCTTGGGGTACGTCCCATGATACAGAGAATGTAGTTATCAGGACTTACCCGGAAAATTTGTTTTTAGCTTTCCATGTTGGTACGATGTTTTTCGCAGTATATGCTCTCAGGTACGCATGCTCTATACGCAAGGTCATTAGTCTCTGACTGTGTTCAGGCGCAAGGGTGCCTATCACTCTCGCCCCAAAACTGTATTAATGGTTATCGTGCTATTCATGTTTCTGGTATCGACCACCTTGTTTACACTCCACATATACCAGTTTGCAGTCCAAGTCAAAGGAATTTACGTCACGAGTATGGTTAAGGGTCAGTCTCTAACTGAAAAAGGCGCACCTTCAGCCGTCTTAAGTGACAAGGTAGATTTTGCAAGCGATATCCTTTTTGAATTTGAAGTTCGTCAATCTTTTTCTTCAATTAATCCGTATAGTCAACTTGATATCTATGGTGTTAGTTTTTGATTGGAGATGCGGTGGTTTTATGGAGGACTTGGGCAGTTTGGTCCCCTCATGGGTCCCCTACTAGTACGCATTCCATTGTCATTCTTCCTATTGTTTTGTGGATCTCATCGTTCGGTGTGTATACACTGAGCAACGCTGGCGGCACTGATGTTTATCTGATCATACTACTTGAAAGGGTGCCTTCTTGCTTGGGTTATTACTCGCGTGACTCAGGCTATTGAGCCTTTGCACTGGTTAGACTTTAATTTCCGCAATGACGACCCTGAGTTTCTATTGCTCACAAATTACATTCTTTCCTTGGTTGTAAACGGGGTATCAACAATTCTAACAGGATACAAGGCATGGTGCGTGAACAAACCTTGAATACTTAGCTTTACTGAATTGTCACGTGGATAGGAAACATCGTAACCTAATAAAGGATTCCTTCACTGTTTTGTCTGTACCAACAAGGGCTGGAAGAACCCTTGCATTGTTGGTGGAGTCTGGAATGATCTACTTTGTGTTATTTGTGAGTGAGGCTGATTCCATGATACATTTTGTCCATGCTTGGAGCTCTAAGATGGGCGATTCAGAGCATACTATTCTTCGACTTTGTTCCTAACCCAAATACTGCCGGAATCGCGGCATCAATTATTGCAAGCTTAGGAGACCAAGTTATGGTATGAATGTCAAATGTTCCTTCGGAGACAAAAGTTCAACTTCTTCACATTCCAATCAGAGTTTGTACCCGACCTTAATTATCATTCTTGTACAGAGGGAACAGACAATATGGGACTCACCTGAAGTCTGGGAAGCTATTACAACCGTAGCCTTTGAACCAGGTACCCATTATGAAGATATAGTAGTTTGATAAGTAACTTAAGATAGAAGTAAAATCAGCGGTGTCCTAGTCTAGGTTTGTATTAGGCCTAGTTCAACTTGGGAGCTCTCACTCTCGCGATTGGAGTGTGAATAGGTTTGGCCACCGGTGCAGGAAGTTGGTGAACGATTCCAAAAATCGAGAATACTCGGATAGTCTTCGAGGGACGCCGTATTTCTGGTAGACTTTTCTCGGAGCCCATAAATTTCTATTCAGATCATGAATATCTTGTGTTCCGTGGGGAGGTAGTCTCGCAAGCCAGAATTCACGTCACGAGAGTGAAGAAAAGTCGTTAGCGGGGAGATACATTTACAGGCTACAAGCGGCCTACATGGAACCATTAACCAATACGAAGAGAATCAAAGCCCAAATTAACGCAGATACTTTATCGAACATCCACCAACGGATGCCATCTGCGACTAATGTGTATAGAGGATGCTACCTCCTGGTACCAAGAAATCTCGTCATACCAACGTCATACAGAGGCGCATGCAGGAGTACGGATCATACCTTCATCTTCCAACGCTAACCCCTAGTGCTCAAATCCAGTTATAAAACTCCTCGTAGACTTATTCCTCCTGCTAAAGTAAGTCCCTTTGCTCCAGTCAGTCAAACTGTCGACTCGTAATTACAACTGGGTTGCAGCCCCCGCCTTCCAACACCATACTCTTTAGTCGCGTCTCATGGGGTTCGAGTTAACGGGCCAGAGTGCATTATCGTACCCCGAACTCTCCGAGCATGTTTCCGAAATCCGAATCCCTTCGAATCTGAGAGATTACAGCACATAGCTTAACTCAGGCAACAGGAGAGTCGGGAATATCGGTGTGGCGGCTTTTGGTATGGAATCCTATATGAAGTGCCTGGCAGGAAGATTCGAGGGTATGTCAGAGGATGCGAGGAAGTCAAGGTTCCAGAGTACAGCCGACTAGCACGCGGTTGAACGTTGGCTTCGGAGTCCGGACATGGTGGTTGTTACGTTGTAAGCAACGCGCGAGCGGTTCACGTTGGCCAAGAAGTACAATTAACATTAGTAGCATTGTTGCTTCCAACTGAAATGCGAATCATTGGGCCTTGGCAAACTCACGGTCTGAATTTTGAATTTAGCCAATGATATAGATCCTATATTTAATGCAGATTTAATGGTATCTGTAAAGAGGCACTTGTTTAGATGCATAATCCTTCCAATCCTGCAATGCTATGTTCCCAACGAACCGCCCTTCAGCTTTCACCGACAAATCCTTGAAAAAGTACTCCACTATTTCGAGTACAGACTCGGGCCATGCACCATTATTCTCCTCGTAATCTTCCACGAGGGTTTCCAGTTTGACATACTCTAATGCACACTCTGACCGTTTTACTACCTCTTTCAGCTTACCAAGAGGGGTGGCAGCTGCAGAAGCTCCTTCCCACTGATCATAATCAACAAGGTCGACCAGTGTAGCATGTAGCCTGGCCAATTTGGGGAGTGTAACGCAGTCCCAGACCCCGTTATCAATGTAATGATAATCCATGTGCCCACCGATTGTCAAGTTTGATAGCGAGGATTGGCAGGGGATTTGTTTAGCGTCAGGGTTACCTCCGAAACGGAAAGACCGGAGTGTCAAGGACTCCAAACAAGGGCACATACAGAGTAACCTAGCAAGAGATACGCCGCTGTAGCGGTCGAGTTCCAAGAACTTCAAGTTACGACTCGCTATGACATCTGCGTATGACTCGGAGAGCTTTGATAGTTTCAGTTTCTGGAGAGGAGGGCGACACTCCAAGATTGGATTCAGGACTGGATCTATCCAATACTCATCCCATTGGAATGACAAATCTTTGAGAAGAGGAAAATGCGCAGAGGAGAGCTTGAAGGGGAATATGATGTCAATATCGTGCAGGTAGGTAAATGACAATGTAGCCTGTCTCCATCTATGAGCCCGCGCCACCAACATGGTAACGACAGCTGGAGGACTTTGATACTTCGGTAAAGGGGTGAAAATTTCAATACTCATAGGTACTGAGACTCCCGATCGTAAAATGCATTCATTCAGAAATACAGTCAATTCGGTGGAGAGCGCAACCTGAAAGCCACAGTTAACCTTTATCCTGGACCAGAAGGTAGAGTATGAAACAGCCTGGTCCCGCCACCAAAAGCAGATCCAGGTGAATAAAAAAATACACCCAGAGAGATGGAAGGTAGGCTTCAAGAATGGCCATGAGTAGGTAATACCAGGTTTATTGGATGTCTCGATGACTAGTTGAAAGATATCTATCAAAACATCCGAGGGAAGGGTTCGAATGGGAGCCAACAGAGATTCCTGCAGTTCCAGGACCCTCGAAATCTCGCTACAAGTCGTACTCTCCGAGCATGCTCCCATATCGCTTCGGGTCCGAGCGATTAGAGCGCATAACCTAGTTCGGGCAACAGGAGAGTCAGGAATATCATTGTGGCGGCTTTTGGCGAGGAATTCTGTGTGAAGTGCCTGGTAGGCAGTTTCGAGGGAAGAGTACATCGGAGACTCCAAGGAAGTCGAACTTCTGGAGTACAACAGACTATGCGGTAGAACGTTGGCTTCGGACATGGTGGTTGCAAGCAACCTGAAGCACGCAGTTCACGTGGTTCACGTTATGCACTCGCTAAGTATATTGACTATGGTATTGTTGCGTCCAACTGAAATGCGAATACTCGCAAAACTTACCGAGGTTGTTCAAACCAAGAGTGTTGCCTTGGTTTTGAATTTAGTCAATGACATAAATCCTACATCTAATGGTATCCGCGACGAAATAAATGCTTAATCCTTCTAATCTTGCAACAACTCGCCCCCAACAAGTCCTCGACGAGACACCCTTCAACTTTGACCGACTAATCCTCGAAAAAGTACTCCACTATTTCGAGTACAGGCTCGGGCCATCTGACATGGTAATCTTCCACACGCTATCAGAAGTTGAAATGGAGGTCACGCCCGATTACAGACAGATTCTCCCGTCGTCTGAGTGGTGGGGAACTCGGCATTAAGATTCCCGCAGTCACGATCCAAATTTTTCGAAGATGTTGCTATAACGCACCAAAGCCACCAGATTAAGCGCACGATAAGAGAACTTGAATATGTGGAGACTATGTATACAAGGAAATAAAATCCTACGGGTTGTCTTCAAATTGGTCTTCAAGTATCAAAAATGCAGCGAACAATTAGTCTTCCCTATGCAGACCGGCTTGTTACACATTGACGAATCAACATAATCATAAGCCACTCGAAGCAATACAAGTCCATGGGCTCTTGCAGAATTTGGTGTGTTGGATGAGTTCAGCTATGAACGCGGCTTGCAGCCAGCACCGGTTTTGGTAGGCAGAGCCTTCGAACTCATTAGTAGGAGTTCCTTCTTTGGCCAAAGAAACTTCCTTAGTGGAGTCTTATCGCGGGATTGATGTTCGGTACATGCGTTGTGATATCAGGGTGTGAGATGAGAACGAAAACATAGATATATTTTCGAAAGGTACATGTTTGGAATGTATAGATGGCTGCTCTGGTTGAGAAGAGACAGCCGAAGCGGAGCGTATGTTGGAAGAAGACGGGTTCCGATGCATAAGAGTACCCCATGTCGAGGCGTTAGAGCTGGTTACCTGGGACAACCTTGAGAAAAAATCAACATTTTGAAAAATACATAGTGAATATAATTACTCACCGAGCCAATAGGCTGTTACGGAGCTGGAGCTTCTCTTCTCCGCCTTGCTAGATCCTTCGCTACCTGCTGTCTATGACCTGAGTGCTTGAGCCTCGAGGTCGCCCAATGGGACGTTTCGGACCTGCCTCATCGTGTGGTACGTATTGCAGTACAGATGCCGAGCGTTTGGGTCGTCCTGGCTTGCGCTGAGGTTTATTCCCGGTACTACTACCTTCATTACTAGAGCTAATTTGAGTGTCTGCATTGGCAGAAAAATTTGAAGTCATTGCGAGAAATAAAGATAGATATCAGCTAAGCATAGAGTAGAGCAAGAGCAGTATAAGTGGTGGATCATCGTTCTGAACGTTGAACGTTGTTCGTGAACGTGAACGTTGAACGCGAACGAGAGAAGAGGAGCGAAAATAGCGTTCACGTGGTGTGACGTCATTCCATACTGCTTTTGGCATTGCTCCTGTCCAAGCTCCTGTCCGTGTCCAGACTTCGCGTCTAGCTATCTCAATTTCATCTCATACACCATTCAAATCAACGTATCCTCAAGGCGTGTGTCGGCGTATCTAGTCGTCCCATCTTAATTTGACTCCTAACGAGTCTGGTCTTTCCTACTGCTGCCGGGGCTGCAGCTATTCCCAAGGCCATCACCGAAGAAATGAGTCGATTATCCGACTATCCGTACACCTTCACAGATTTCTTCGGGTCCGGCACCCCCTGCATTTTCAAGACCGGACCTTCGTGGCCCATTGCTGTAGGACCCGAGTCGCAGAAGATTGTCCGCGCCGCCCGCCCCATCTACTCCCATCCCATTGCCCAGATCTGGCTCGAGACTGCGTGGGCCATCGTCGCCCGGCTCGACGAGCTCCAGGTCAACTGGAATACTGTCAATCCTCTCGCATATGCGAATGCGGGTGAAGCGGCCTTGATTTGTGACTTTGTCATCACCATCGGCGTGCAACCTCGCTCCCTTGCTTACGCTGCTGCTGTGGCTGCTGCTAATGCCATCAACGAGATACTCCAGGTAAGGGGAACTATCTGACTATCCCATTATTCTCGTTATCTTGAATTGAATGAATAAGGGGCCAATTTTTATTCTAATTTTTTTTTTACATTCTAGGCTACAGGCTTCCCCGAGATTCAGGTCGCCTTCATCGAGTCCCTCTACCGCCGCTACGGTTCCGGCCCCCAACTCATGAACTTCAACCCCTTGTTCGACTCTGTGGGTATTCCGGCCCTGCGCAAGCCCTTCACGCCCACTCTCGGTCTCGCGATCGCGCCTCTCAAGTCACCTCACCTCGAAGGGACAGGCGGTCTGTTCTTCTGCCTCAACACTGAAGAGGGAGACAAGCGTGTCGCGGTCTTGACTTGCGCCCATGTCGCCCACCCGCCTCCGCTTTTCGAGAACAAGAACTATACACGCAAGAACGACACCCAGCCGCGTGAGGACATCATTCTTCTTGGCACGGGATCGTATGATAATGCCGTCATGGCCATCATGAAGTTCATTGGCCATCATGAAGTTCATCGGCGACCAGACCATTGCCATTAGCACTTGGGAGGCAACCCTCGTTAGGCTCCCACAGCCGACAGATGACGAGCCTAAGGGTATCACCTCGAAGCGTAAGGAGCTCATGGACTTGATCACTGCGGCGACGAACAAGATTGAAGACGCCAACCAGCTTCACGCTGAGGTCACAAAACATTTCACGACGACTGCCTCACGCGTAATCGGCTTTGTTCTTCACTGCGCCAAGATCGAGGTAGGTGAACACCGATTCATGTACGACTGGAGCTTCATCCAGATGGATGAAGACAAAATTGAATGGAAGGAATTTCAAAGGAACAAGCTCTTCGTTGGTACATTGATTACTTTTCAGTTTTCTTTTTGTTCTTTTGAACTGACGGTTATTTTTTTTTTTCTCTTTTTTCTCTTTGTCCACAGGAGGAAACAAGACTAATGTTGACTGGGTTAATTATATGTTCCCTCAGGCTCACGATCGTCGCGATTTCCATATGCCTGAGGACATGCTTCTTCAGCTTAAGGACTACGTCCCCGAGGAAGAGTTCCGCAACCCACAGAACCTCGACATCCACAACGTGAGGACGCTGCTTGCCGTCAAGAATGGTCGTTCGACCGGCACCACCTACGGACGCGTCAACGGCCTCGAGTCCATCACTCGTCACTACTCTGAGCACGGCGTTGCACAGATTGCCCTCGAATACATCGTCTGCGGCTACGACACGGTGACAGCCAAGAACGACAAGTTCTCCAACGTTGGTGACTCTAGTTCGTTTGTGGCAGGTAGGGATGGGCGTGTCATTGCTGGGATAATAGTAATACAGGAACTGCGGAGGTGGTGGTGGTTCCATTGATGAGAATGTCACCACTGGTGATGTAGGTGCCCGTTGAAAATGTTTCGTAGTAGCTGAAGCACTGAAGCCTCATATTTGCTCCTCCAGTTCGAGTTGATGTCAATGACGGAACTTGGTCTTGACATTGATTGTCTCGAGACATGATGAGACAAAGACCTCGAATGTGAATCAAATTAGTGGACATCGATAAGGATTGGAGAATGTAGTCTAAATCCAACGCTGGCCCTTTCCCATCGTCCTCCTCTTGGTTCTGAAGTACAAACTCTAGCAACCTAGCCGCGAGGAATAGATCGCGTCAGTCTCCAGGAGTCTCCAGGATCCATTTCTGAGAATTCCCATCTCGTTCTCAATGATCTTCAGGACTCGTAAAGCCCCCAACTGTGCTAGGCTTCCCGCAACTCTCGGAGCCCCTTCATTTGCTGCTGGAACTGGTCTTTGGATTTCGCATGCAGTTGATGTTCAGAGACTACCAGGTTTGTTCGCCTAAATGAAATAAAGATCATCGAAATTGTACACTAAAAATGATATCCTCCTAGAACGAACCCAGCTTTACGAACAGCACGTCCGACGAGCAACATGTACTTGGAGTGGAACAATTCATAGATAGATGCAGAGCGAGAGGTGGTATGAGTTACATAGACATAGCTGCGGCAGCTTCACGACACGGAGAGGCTTGTTCATGTCGGTGTGAAACTCGACCCAGTCGAGAGAAACGAATGAGAAAATGTGCCACATTCGTTCTGAGGGACGTTTTCGTTAGTTCAACATTGACACAGCGGGCAAGGACCGTGGCAGTTGATCTGCAACTGCGTTTAACGCAGTGGAAAGGTGTTGCCCCAGGCAGTGGCCGGCAAAGCATATAACCGGTTCTTGCATTCAGTTCTTTCGTAATGTACCTCGTAATGTAAAGTTGGTCATGTCCTCGCACATGGTCATCTCGTACATTGCATGACATCATAGCTAGCATTTGTAACGACGTAAATCAGTCTCCCGCTCACGCACTTTGCCCTTGTACATGTTCTACTGCTGACATTCCCCAAGGGCAGCTGGCAGTCATTTTGTAAATGCTTGTGTGGTTACATGCTCTAATTTTTTCCCGCCCTGTAAACCAAGCTGGTAATTAATCCAAAATCAACTTGTAATTTGTTGCTGGCCACAAGCTGGCCATAGCCTAAGTTTGTTTGAGAAGTGCTATATGAGCCATATCCTCATGTCTTCCATGTTCAAAATATTCACTTATGATGGTGTTGCACCCATAATCTGGCTCACACTGCTACTACTACTATGATACTACCGCATCAGTGGTGTCTTGAACATCGCATCTCTCAGGTATCTGTTTCAGGCATTTCTCAAAGATGCCAGGACTCAACCAGGACTAGCAAGTGGACTGGAAGGGAGTTGGAAGGGGTCCCACACAGGGATATTACTATACTTCCACCATACGTACTAGGACCATACTAATTTGCATGTACTGACATGTTTCCCATTTTCGATGCTTACAGGATGCCTATGTACTAGTCAAAGTGTAGCCTAGGCTACTGTTACTGTGCCAATTAGTAGTAGAGGTTTTTATTCATATTAAATTATTATCTATAATTTTCTTTCAGGCTATTCTCAAGACCCTCAGTTGTTCATAAGATACTTGTGGTCACTGGTTACTTTCAACTTGAGGGTAGGTCTCTAAGTTCGTACACTTGACAGTACTTAGCAGCCTGACAATGTCTTGCCAGCTAAGCATTGATCCCTTTAAAATGGTTCTGTATCTGAAGACCGGCATCATGCTGTATTACATTTAACGTAGGAACTTTTTGATGTTTTCCTCGCTTTGTGTTGTGCCCTGAGGGACACCAGCAGTCCGCAAGGACAAGGGAACCTAGCCCTCGGAGAAAGGATACGAAGATCGTAAAGGAGCGCCCGTGGGCGCTCCGTATCGGAGTTTACATTACATTACGACAACTCAATGGACCGGTTATATGCTTTGCCGGCCACTGCCTAGGGCAACACCGTTCCACTGCGTTAAACGCAGTTGCAAATCAACTGCCACGGTCCTTGCCCGCTGTGTGAATTAGAAACGTAACTAGAGCAGACCAAATCCAGACAATGCCGATCCACCCATCAGATACTATGCAAGTTGGTGAAACCCCAGTCACCAAGACTTGAAATCTCGGTGCAAGTCTTTGAGCTGTGAAGCTTGTGAAGTTACACCAGGGAAAGCGAAAGGGGAAGCAACGCCGTTCGAAGCGGTTCCTCCAACTACAGAGATGATACGGCACGCTGGTTCCTATCGTTGGACTCGTTTCCGACAACAGCAGTCTGCGGGGACAAACGACTGGCGCTCCCAAAAGCTATCGATGGAGAATTGAAACTTGAAGGGCTGAAAATGAGACTGGCCGAAGTGTTGTTTACGCACTTTCATAGGCCTCAAGTGGCGAGGCCGTTGAGGAAGGAGCTGTGTGTCTGATTGTCTATGTTAGATAGATGTGGAGTTGATGTTGGGCGGCGCCAGCAGATGCCTCGATGAACCCATGCTGTAAGGGGATTTAGTTAGCAATGCACATCGCAAGGGAATGATTATTGGCAATATATTGGCAGAACTCACATGTATACGTGTCAAGAAAAAGTAGGAGCACTCACCAACGCGAATTTGGAGGGGGGGCGGCATGGCGAAAGGCTGACTCGAACGATCGGAATCAGACATTGACGGCGCAATGAGAGGCCTAACATAAGCAACAGTGAAGGAGAGTAAAGTTCAAGCCATACAAAAAGGACTCCGGCCACGTGAATTCAGAAAAAAAGCGCGAAAATTTCCGCCAAAAAAAATCCAGAGCCCCTAAGACACTATTTTCTTTCTGGTATTTTCATTGAGAGCAGAAAATGCTTTGACCTTGCATCCTGCTTCTGGAATGCTTGCGAGAACAAATACGCTATACTAGTAGGTAACTGTAGGAGAGGAAATATGCCAAAATCGCGCGCCAAAATACGCTATTCCGGACAAAATTTAGGAGGAGTTTCTGGGGCCTGTGGACGGGTTTTGAACATTGAACGTTGAACAGACGACGTAGTTTTTTTTCTTTTGGTTTCTGACGACGTCGCGTGAGCGCCGGGTGAGCGCTCAAGCGCTCAGTTCAACGCACACCAATCTTTGACAATCTCTCCTTCTCTCCTTTCCTTCGGTGGATTATTTGTCTTTTAATCTTACAGATTACATGTCAAGCCAAACAGATAGCTCATCTGATCATGCTGGATCGGTCAGTATTATACTGGTATTCGCTCAGTTATGTCTGCCAGCACTAATTCAAATTCTCTTGCTTGTTCTGCCTGTCAGATATGGAGTGCTGTGAAGTATGATTTCAGATTCTTCCAAATACTTCGTTTTCTGAATAATATTGAACGATAGATCCTCATTTTTCGCTAATGCAAATCGCTTTACCATAAACGGAGCAACCTTTCAACTATTTTGTGGATCAGAAGGTATGTGCTCTATGAAGGCAGTTGTCTTTGTTTAAAGTACCTTTAAGATAGTGAACCTGGGCAAGCGATTTATGTTGATGGGATTCCTGTGGTGAGCATTAAATGCTGCGCTGATTAAGTGTTGCGTTTAACTTTAACTACGAGATCCCTGCAATACACCTTGAAGAACAAATACGCGAACGAAAAGGGTCACGGTTTTCAATTGCCACGATACCCTTCTCAGAGAAAAAGGTAATTGTTCAGGTATTCGAAGGTCCCCAAGCAAATCAAGTGGGTAATTGACTGAGCGCTCTCCGGGTGCTCCAGCCCTGCCGGCCAAGTAATGTACTGACATACAATCTCAGTTGTGGAAAGAAACACTGCGTTATTCTCGATGTATGGTGTAAGTGTGGATGCTTTGCAGCCGAGACATAACAGCCATTCATAATTAACCGACAGAAATGCGCATATCCTTGGCATTGTTGGGATATCAAAACCCGCTGCCTCTGATGATGATGTGCACTATATCGCATTTGGCGGACGTGCGTTTTCTGCAGTCTTACCATTTTTTCTTGCTCACATATCTCACGCAGGCCATGAAAATGATTCGCATTATCTACTCGCGGAGGCGTTGCGGAAAGGCGACAAAGAGATAACAACAATAGGATCACAGATAGTGAATAAAAATTCTGTGCATATTCTCTGCCGTGCTAACAACATATTCCACAACTTAATAGGTGTACGGAGCTTCGGTGAAAATCTTTCTATTGTGCATCTTCCACTATTCATTTTATGGAAATCTGGGTTGACGTACTTAGTCTGGACTGGATTACCTTTTTTCAAGCCGGATCATCTCTGTGGAAGATATCAAAAGCACAGTATGTTGACTTCGGCCCTCCATTAAAAATGGCGACCATTCACTCTGCTTCAGAATTTCGAGGTATTCTCTGACAGGCATGGACACACTGCAATTGTTTTTGCACCAGATATCTTGCCTAAGGCTCCAGATTTTACAGTGGCAAACACAAAGTCAGTTTTGGATTCTTTGATCTTAGAGGTACGCTGCACATTATCCCTCTGGTACATTAGCGTATCTGATTCTCTCCGATCTTACATATAGGTATTCAAAGAAGCAAATTATGTCATCTACAGTGAGTTGGCGATGATGACGCAAGAACATTGCAATGGGAGGTTATGTCTTTTACAGGAGAGAAAGTCGAACGGCACGATGATGATCTCCAAAGTAACGAAGATCTTGAAAGAAATCATGCCACTGGAATCTCACCTCGACACCATTCCCAACTAAATTCCGGAAATAGCACTAGCACCCAGGATACTGAGAGCAATATGGACGCAAATCCAGCCAGTATTACGGTTTGTCGGAGGGAGATTGTTTGGAGGTCTCTCAATTCCGATCTGGCTTTATCAGAAATATCCAAACTTTACCGAGACCTACTGCGCATCCACTCATCTCTTGACAACACTGGCCAATATTTGATTGATTTCCCCCGCCGCTCTGGCGAAAGAAAGTCTGCAACCCAGCATAAATGCAAAGGTTACATTCGCGAGGAAATTACCCTCACTCCAGATGCATTCCGCAATAGTGTTTCTGTTTTTGAAAAACCATCGCTCAATGAAATTTGTGGGATGTGTGGCGAGGTTGTGCAGTATCAGGAATTAGGTGAATCAGAAGATGGGGAAGCTGCGGGCAACGGGGAACCCAATAGTGAAGGGAGCCCGTTGATTGGTAAACAATGTGGTTTTCAACAGTCAACTGATGAACACTGACGCTCGCTTCAGTAAGAGGCCTAGCTGTGGCATTGAGCTGGCCTCTAACAGAGCCTGGTCGCACTTCTGCTCGGAAGAAACGGCCAATTATTTGCTTTGACATTGCATTCGACCCAAGGAAGAGCCGGGGAGTGACCGTGCAAGCCTTTCCTGATGTAGCGCATAGAGTGGATATTCCCTCCGACACGATTAGATTACCCGCATCGTCGCACTGTATACTCACTGAGATGCAGATTTTCCTAGACGTGGAAGATTTTCGCCGTTGGCCTGTCAAAGTCAAGCGTAAAAGTGGTATCAGATGCCTGGATGTTTTTTACACTATCTACGAGACGTTTCAACGTACCCTGAACCCAGAGGACATTCGTTCTTTCGGTGAGGTTCATATCAAGTGTTGCGAGAGGTTTTGCTAACAGTATTGCATCGATTCACCAGGATTACCGCTATATAATAGGCAGCATGGTACTATGCGGCGGGTTGATCTTCTACGAGGCAGACGTTTCTTCCGTGGTATCGTACGATCTGGGGAGGATTGGATGTTGCTGCTGGACGATTATACATCTTCACAACATTAACGATTGCAATTTATCCCACACAACTCCTAAATTTATACGGTGGGTGTTTCATTGGAAACAAGATCCGAACACTAATCTTTGTACAATTGACATTTTAACACAAGGTTTAGCTGGGCATGTGGACTTGTTTGTTTGTTGTAGGATGTATAATTTTGTTCATTTGTTTGTTTACTACTCTTCCTATCTCCATCTTTCCTTTTTTTTTTCTTCTTTTTTTCACGTGCATCCCCCACCCCACTCACCAATTCGCATCGCTTGTGTTTCCCGTTGTTTCTGTCCCCCATCGTCCCATATTTGCTGAGGCCTGTCTTTCACGGGCGGCGGCTGCCTCATCGCGTATGCTGAGGGCGGAGGTGACAGCGGCGGGGGTGGCAGCAGCAGCAACAGCGGCGTCGAGGGATAAACAGGACCGCGTCGGGTTTCCTCCCAATATTTCAATTTTTGAATGATTTTGGATATTCTATTTTCTATAGAACAATGATAAGTAGACGCTATTAATCAGCGCATCAAGCGGACACAAAGGGTTGCATAGGGTTGCATGTTATCCAAGACCGAAGGCGTACTCTACTTATCATTGATCCATGTGCTCCTCTAAATGAGTCTGAGTTAAACGAATTCTGCATTTCATTACTGCATTCAGCGACAGATCGCTACCGAGTATTATACAACTTGAAATATACTGAAGGATTACATATGTGGCAAGACTAATAAGTATGAGTGAAAACAAAAAAGTGAAAATTAAACGGTCAATATCAGCAACAGCGTGAAACTTAACCTCAGCATCCCTAACCCTCACACCCAGCCATTGCAAGATTCCGCGGAAATGTAAGAGCAACTAAGTACCGGCTAAATTTTCTATCTGAGGGATTGCGAGATTGCCTGAATCAAGTAGCACTCACAGTTCGTCAGCACGGCGTGTTCAAGAACAGCCGGCGGTTGATTGTTGATGTCTTTATGTGAAAAGCCAAAGACTATCAAGTAGAACGCAGCGTAGCGGTCATATTCAGGAGACGATGCCTGTTCTTCTAATTCAAGAAACGTGGCCAAATGTGTTGCCGTGACCTTGCGAGCAACCCCATTTCTGGGGCTAGCAATGATATCGCTAATCTGGAATACAAAAGACACTGAGAGAATGGCAGGTGAAAAGTTTCAAAGCATACACACATTCTGTTCTAACCATTTGCGATCTTCCTCGTTGATCAAACCGCTTGTTTTGAGTTTTTGACGATGATAGGAAGTCGTATTTTCCAGCCGGTTGCACTGTTTGTGGTAAAGGGAAGGCCTTTTTGTAAGCGTTTCGGTCACTTGGGGTCTCCATATCTCTGCAGCGATGCCGCCGGTATATTCCAACAGCTCGATGAATACGGTCTTCATGAGAGAGGTTCTTGTCAAGGGAGTTAAACAGGATGGTCAGTTCGCTGACATCTTCTGGGGTGCAGAGCGATTGAGCGAGCGTTGGATACGATGTTTCCCAGAAAATGCGGCTTGCTGCACCTTTCGCCAGATGGTTGCGAAAGATAGGCTTGAGAGGCGTAATTGACGAGTGAACTAATCTCTTCAGCGATTCGAGTTCAGTCTTCAATGAAGCGATTTCAGCTGATAGCCACTTGTCAAAAGCGGCGGCTCTCTCGTCGTGGGCAGCGAAGACGATGGCGACAGCGAAGGGGACGGCGACAGCGACAGCTTCAGTGATGGCAATACGGATATCGGCGGCGATGGCTGCAGGGACGGCGGCAGGGGTCTGAATTCCAGCTGACCTCTGGGCGGCGGCTCTTTCGTCCTCGGCGGCGAAGGCGGCGGCTACAGCAGTGTAGATTTCGACAGATTCGACAGATAAGTCCGACATCTGGGTAAGGAGAGAAAGATAATTAAATCTGAAACTCTGCTTGCATCATCCTTTTTCAATTTGATTTTTGCACAGCTTGTAACCGACGTGGTATAATCTCAAGGCAAGCGTGACTGGGACTAGCTGGGACTCTCTGGGACTGCATGATAAACGAAAAGCACGAAGTTGTACCTGTGGAACGATACCCATAGTCCCGGGCGGCGGTTTGTCCATTCCAGTTCTATCTTCGATATTAGACCGGACAGAGCCAGAGGTACGACCACTGAGGCTAGCTAAGACGGAGAGCGTTGTGGATTTTCCGGCACTAATAATAACCATCCCTTCCACCGTATTTCGTGAGCGTAAGATCAACTACAGCAGTGACAAGATCTTTCTTGGATCGAAAAAAGAGCAGTGTTAAAAGTCTTGTTTAGGTTTTTGATAGAGATGGCAACGTCCGGAGGTAACAAGTTGGCAGCAGGCTCCAGCAGCGTTCCATCCTGGACGTCGACCTTTACACCATGAGACTCGTTTTCGTTTAATGGGCATCATAAAACCTATTTTCGAGAAGAACAGCGAGGTAAGGTCAATCTAAAAAAAGAAAAAAGTTTTTATAGATTGAATCGACTTACATCGGCGTTCCGTGCCCGGTTTATTACAACAAACAACAACAAAACCCTGGTATCTTACTACGTTTCTGTCGTGCTGTCTTTTCTCTCATCATGTCATTACTTGCATACTGTTGAAATGATAGTACCCCGACATGACGTCTGATAAGTAAGCTGAACTCTCGATATCGACGAGAAGTTATCCCACTGTGAAGACACATACTAGTATACTACAACCAAAAAATTTGGCTCCGGAGTCACGTGTCTGGTCTTCTCAAGTGGCTGAGTGACACCTTCTGGGCTTCTGCGTACTCCCATGTCCCTTATATCTACCTACCGGGCACTTTATCCAGAACTCCTTGTCAAAAGTCGCCACAACGACATACCCGACTCTCCTGTTGCCAGAGATAGGTTACGCGCTTTAATCGCTCAGGCACGAAGCGATCTGCAAACATGCTTGATTGGCAGTACCACTTGGCGCCAGGTTTCGAGAGTCCTGGAGCTGCAGGAATCTCTGTTGGCTCCAATTCGAACACTTCCCTCAGAGGTTTTGACAGAAATCTTTCAAGCGGTTCTTGAGACATCCAGTAAACCTGGTATTGCCTACTCATCCCAAGAGTCTACCAAGCTATCTGGACGTATATTTCTACTCACCTGGATCTGCTTTTGGTGGCGGGATGAGGCTCTTTCATGCCATACTCTCTGGTCCAGGATAATGGTTAATGACTATTCGAAGGCGCTGCCCACTTCCACAGTGACTCCATTTCTGACTGAATGCATTTTACGATCGGGAGTCTCGGTACCTCTGAGTATTGAAATTTCTTTACTACGATATGAGAATACTCTCCCAGCTGTCATTACCATGCTGGTAGCACGCGCTCACAGATGGACGCAGGCTGCATTGACATTCAGTTTCCCTCCCCAGATTGACATTCTGTTCCCTTTCAAACCCTCCTCTACACATTTCCCTCTTCTCGAAGATCTGTCCGTTCGATCTTATCATTATCGGACCACAGGTCGTGTCCCGAATCCAATCTTGGAGTCTCACCCTCCTCTCCAAAAACTGGAACTATGCGACCTCTCGGAGTCATACACCGACGTCATAAAGAGTCAAAATTTGAAGATTTTGAAAGTTGGCTGCTACAGCGGTGTATCTCTTGCCAGATTACTCTACATCTTCCCTTGTTTGGAGTTCTTAACACTCCAGTCTTTCAAGTTCGAAGGAAACTCTGGTGCTTATCAGGTCACTTGTCAGTCCTCCATCTTGACCTTAGACATTGGTGGGGACAGGAGCAACGAGGATAAGGTCGAAAATGGGGCCTGGACGGGTGTTACGCTCCCCACGTTGACCAAACTCGATGTCACACTACCGGACCTTATTGATCATCATCACTGGGAAGCAGCTTACGAAGCCGACACTTCCCTCAGCGAGCTGAAAGAGGTAGTAAAACGATCGAAGTGTGCATTACAGCGCGTCAATCTGATAATGTATGCAGAACAATACGAACGACTTGTACAGCCCCAGCTCATACTCCAAACGGCGGACAAGTTTTTCGAGGGCTTGCCAGTCAAGGCGGAAGGGTCTTTTGTGGAAAACGAGTCATTGAAGAAATGGATGGAAGGACAACGTTCAAGTTCCGAGGTATGATGAGGCGAACGTGATTCCGAGTGGTGCCAATTGTACGTTTACTATACCTTCGAGGAAAAAGAAATGTATATAGATAGAATTTTAGTGAGGGCTAATTCATGAGCCAAGAAATACTTGTTCTTCGTCCAGTGGAACTCATAAGTAGTGTGCAAAAATAGTTTGATTGATAGAGGAAATGCATACTATATACAAAATGGTTTGATCATCGCACATTGGCATTCTTGAAGGCTTCTCTCAATGGAAGCTCTTTTAAACCCAACTCGATCTCCTTTGGCAAGCTCTCATAAAAACTTTCCCCTGGTTCAGCCAATTCCGAGTGCTTTGCACTCCATCCTAGTTCTTTGATTAATCGGTCAGAGCGACAGAATTGATTAGAGCTCATTACATCGACCCCTGTATAGTGTATGATCAATGATTCAAAGTGAGGTATCATGTGAAGGCATTTTGAGATGGAATGCTTACAAGGACCGAGTTGCTCCATAATTTGGGCTGAAAATGGGATTGGCCTGGCTGTGGATGTTGAGACAATTCCTTGATTCAACAGCACCTAGATCGTGTCATCAGCGGATATGAGCAGGTCGGAGGACAAATACCGGTCCTCGGTATGTAAAATTCAGATGATAACAGTAACTCACATCTCCAATAATTTCGCATACACTTAACATGGAAGTCATGTATTTTGATACAACAGGATCTGCGAATGACAATCGTAAGTATGTATAGCTTAGGATGTGTAGTAATACTCACAAAATCCATTACTTCCTTCGCCGATGCTCTTTCCCTTTAAAGCTCCATCGAGCACCGCCGAAACTGCGTTTGCAACATCCTTGATGTGAATACAACCAACAACGTTCCGACCAGGGCCAATTGTTCCTGCAGAGATCAAATTAGGTACCAGTGCAGACAGCCTGTGAATCTTAAGGCACTACGAGGTTATCACACACCTACATGGCCTGCCTGAGAGGCAAGACTAAGATATAAGCGGAGAGGAAGGGTGACCTTTTGGATACCTGGCCCAATACCTGTTGTAGCGTTGGACTGCTTAGCACATCTCCATTATAGATATTCGCACATACCATAGATAAACCCAGGCAGTAGAATCATAGTTCTCACTGATGGACTCGTCTTATTCGCTTGAACGATAGCTTCACAAGGATCTTTGAAGAGGTGCCCGTCGAATTCTGTACTCATCAAAGTGTCAGTGAACTCGGTACCAGTCCAGATATGTTTGGGCGCGATAAACTCTCCGGAAGATGTATATGATATGAGACTAGTTCCGGCCATGTGGATATAGATTGGCGCAGGGAGGGAACTGGTCGCGCGGACTTTGAGACCCCGGAGAGTAGCTTATGCAGGCATCAGTGCCATTTCGATGAGAATCAACTTATAAGCACTGGAAGAACTCTCCAAAACTTACCGTTTACGCTACCCATATGCTCCGCAGCCGCGACATTGATTACTACATCTGTCTTCTCCGCCTCAGCTTCAATAACACTGATATCATCCAGGCTACCCTGTATTACTTCGAGGTTCGGATGCAGCGACTTCAAATGTGTGACTTTACTGGGTGAGAGATTTCTTGCCAGCGCACGAACAGGCAGGGAAGGAAATTCTGCCGCGAGTGAGAGCAAAACTTGACCTCCAACATAACCTGTGGCTCCAAGGAGGAATATAGACTTAGAGGTGGACATACTTCAATGTGAGAGGCTGACTGGAGAGGGGTCCAGCGGATTTGCGCTCATATATGAACAATTAGTGTGAAGAACACTTCCTTTTATAGATTTGGGCATCGAATGAGAAATTTGGCCACATGAAGGAAGTGTACCAGGATTGTATAGCTATATTATAAGGCGGTCAATGAATGATCTATGTCCCAAGAAATGTTGTGGAAAAAAGATCGGAGGGCGAGGAGTACAAATCCGTGCTACAGTGTGTTTATCCGAACAAGGAATGTGTAAAAGCAAAAATAGAACTTGAGGTCGTCTTGTAGACACTGAGACGTCTTCATTGGTTGATATGTGTAGCTTGTCATTATCAATGCATCGGCTCTTTGAAACCGGCTCTTGAAGCCGGCACTTGTGGATTATACTTAGTCTGGGGGAACGCCTGTAAGGCAAGGTCCTCAGTCTCAACAAAATTGTAAGTTACAATTTAGTGCCAGATAGGATTTACTCTACCTTTATCTGCTAGCTGGCAGAGGTAGCCTGAGCCAGGGCATTTGAAGGCGTCACTGGGACACTTCGTTTCGGATGACCGTGTACCGGAAAGTGGTACCAAAGTCGGAAATGACCCAAAAGACGGTGAGAGAGGCGTGGCAGAAAAGTGGACGGCAAGATACCAGTTAACGGCGTATTTGCCAGGTTTGAGGACTTGAGGTCCGAGGTGGACTTGGACATTGATTGTTTGGCGATGACAGACTTGTAGGAGGATAGAGCTGCAGATGCCTTTGATGATGAACGACGAACAAGCCTCAAGGAGATCATGTAGCGAACGATTTCGACTGAGAGATGCGCGTGAACAGGTCTTTTGCTCACGAAGTAATCAATGTCTGGGAACGAGACTGGAAGTTGTAAGAAGACAACGCGATGCTGGGAATGATTGTAATTGAGTGATAATTTTAAAGATCAAGGTCGCCTGTTAAACAAGCGCTCGCTGTATCATCACGTGAACCCCACCAGGCCAACGTTAACTCTCACCGCGCAGTCAGTTGACTCTAAAAGCCTGGATTCTGCGCATTATCAAATGTGCTCCTCCGTTGAGTTTGCATACCAGACACTCTACATTCCCAACTCTCCTGTTGCCCGAGCCGGGTTACGCGCTCTAATCGATCGGACACAAAGCGATCTTCAAACGTGTTCCGAGATTACCATTTGTAGCCAGATTTCGAGAGTCCTTGAACTGCAAGAATCTCTGTTGGCTCCATTTCGAACCCTTCCCTCGGAGGTTTTGACAGAAATATTTCAATTAGCTATCGAGACATCCAGTAAACCTGGTATCACCTATTCATCGACATCCCTAGAGCCTACCAAGCTATCTGGATGTATCTTTCTACTCACCTGGATCTGCTTTTGGTGGCGAAATGAGGCTCTTTCATACCCTACTTTCTGGTCCAGGATAATGGTTTATGACCCTTCGCATGCACGACTCACTACCGAAGTGACTGCATTTCTGACTGAATGCATTTTACGATCGGGAGTCTCGGTACCTCTGAGTATTGAGATTTCTTTACAAAGCGATGAAAGTCCTCCTGCTGTCATTGACATGTTGGTAGCGCGCGATCACAGATGGAGACTGGCCACCTTGTCATTCGGTTCCCCTCGCCAGATTGCCACCACGTTCCCCTTCGAACCCTCCGCTACACATTTTCCTCTTCTTAAAAATCTGTCCTTTCGATCTTATAATCATTCCAGCATAGGTTCTGTCCAAAATCCAATCTTGGAGTGTCACCCTCCTCTCCAGACACTGGAGCTATCTGTACTCTCAGAGTCTTATCCAGATGTCATAGGGAGTCGAAACTTGGAGGCCTTAAAAGTTGGCTGCTACAGCGGTGTATCTCTTGCCAGGTTATTCCACATCTGCCCTTGTTTGGAGTTCTTGACACTCCAATCTTTTGAATTCAAAGGAAACCCTGGTACTAATCAAATCACTTGCCAGTCCTCCCTGTTGACCTTAGACATCGGTGGGGACAAGGTTAATGAGGATAAGGTAGAACATGGGGCCTGGACTGGTGTTACACTCCCTAAGTTGACCAAACTCGATGTCACACTACCGGACCTTATTGATCATGATTACTGGGAAGCAGCTTACGAAGCCGACACTTCCCTCAGCGAGTTGAAAGAGGTAGTAAAGCAATCGAAGTGTACATTACAGCGCGTCAATCTGATAATGTATGCAGTAGATTATAAACAACTACTTGAGCCCCAGCTCACACTCCAGACTGCGGACAAGTTTTTCGAGGACTTGCCAGTCAGAGTGGAAGGGTCTTTTGTGGAAAACGAGTCATTGAATAAATGGAGGGAAGGTATGGCTATAAGTATGCTAATTTGACAATGATGTTCAAGTTGAGGTGAAAGTGATTCCTACTGTTTACTACCTACAGGTTTGATGAAAAGAATTTTAATAACTTGGCAATACATAGAGGGATTACTTAATTCAAGAGCTTACTTCATCCAGTGGAAAGTATGCAAAAACAGTTCGATTTATAGAGGAAATACTGTATGCAACACATGTTTTGATCATCGCACATTGGCATTCTTGAAGCCTTCTCCAAGTGGAAGCTCTTTCAAACCCAACTCAATCTCCTTTGGCAAGCTCTCATGAAAACTGTCAGCCAAATCGGTGTGCTTTGCACTCCATCCCAACTCTTTGATTAATCGGTCAGAGCGGCAGAATTGATTGGAGCTCATTACATCGGCCCCTGCATAGGGTATGATCAATAGTTTGAAGTGAGTAAGGTATTTTGAGATAGTAGAATGCTTACAAGGACCGAGTTGTTCCATAATTTGTGCCGAAAACGGAATCGGCCTGGCTGTGGATTCTGAGACGAGTCCTTGATTCAAGAGCACCTAGATCGTGTCATCATCGGATATTAGCAGTTCGGAGAGTCCTTAGTATGCAGACATGGAATAAGATCCAGATGATTAACTCACATCTCCAATCATTTGACACACGCTTAACATGGAAACCATGTACTTCGATACAATAAAATCTGTATATGGCATAAGATGTCAAGTATGTAAGGAAATTCAGTAATGCTTGGGGTTACTCACAAAAACCATTATCACCTTCACCCATGTTTTTCCCTTCTAAAGCTCCACTGAGCACCGACGAAACCGCGCTCGCAACATCTTTGATGTGAATACAACCAAGGACGTTCCGACCAGGGCCAATTGTACCTGCAGAGATGGGGTTGGTTACTTGTACAAACAGCCTCTGAGTTCGAGGCACTACGAGAAAATCACACACCTACGTGGCCTGCCTGAGAGGCGAGTTCGAGGTACATGCGGATAGGACGGGTGACTGGTTGGATGCCTGGCCCAACACCTATTACAGCGTTGGACTACTTAGCATATTTCCATTATAGATATTCACACATACCATAGATGAACCCAGGAAATAGGATCATCGTTCTCACCAATGGGCTCGTCTTGCTCGCTTGAGCGATAGTTTCACAAGCACCTTTTAGATGGTTGCCTTCGAATTCTGGACTCTTCAAGGTGTTACCAGTGAATTCGGTGTCGAGCCAGATATGTTTGGGCGTGATAAACTCTCCTGCAGATGCATATGATATAACACTAGTTCCAGCCATGTGGATGTAGATTGGCGCGGGGAGGGAACTAGTCGCGCGGGCTTTGAGACCTCGGAGAGTAGCTTGCGTGTGAATCAGTATCGTTCGTTAATGAGTGGATAAGTAAGCACTGGAACTTCATATCAACAACTCGCCAAAACTTACCGTTTACGCTACCCATATGCTCCGCAGCCGCAACGTTGATTACTACATCTGTCTTCTTCGCTTCGGCTTCAATCACACTGATATCTTCCAAGCTGCCCTCTATTAGTTCAAGGTTTGGATGCAACGACTGCAGATGCGTGATTTTGCTGGATGAGAGGTTTCTCGCTAGCGCACGGACAGGCAGCGAGGGAAATTCTGCCGCGAGTGAAAGTAAAACTTGACCTCCGACGTACCCTGTGGCTCCAAGGAGGAATATAGACTTAGAGTGGACGGACGTTGACATTCTTTAGGTGAGAGACTAGCTGGGAAGGGAACTAGCAGATTTGTGCTCATATATGAACAGTTAGTGTGAAGACCACTTCCTTTTATAGATTTGGGTATCGAATGGGCTTTGGCCACATGAGGAAAGCGTACTAGAATCATATGGCTATATTCAGAGGATAAGGCGGTCCATGAATGACCCATGTCCCAAAAAATATCGAGGAAAAGAGATTGCAACCCGAGAGGTACAGATCTGTGCTACAGTGTGTATCCAAACGTCCAGGCCGATCGAACATCGCAGGGTCTCGTGTTTCGTTTTCGTTCCAACGCACATCTCCATTCGCCAGAAAAAGAAGCTTCCAACGGGAGAACGTGTAAAAGCAAAAATAGAACTCGAGGTCATCTTGTAACCAGTCACTGAGACGTCTCCATGGGTTGATATGCATAACTTGTCAATGCGTCGGCTCTTGGGACCGGCATTTGTGCATTATACTATAAAAAGCTATACAACTCAATTTTTGGTGTCTTACTCAAGTACACGCTGCATTGTGGTGAGCAATACGAACAAAGAAACTGACATTGCAAATTGAATAGCTCTATAAACGCCTTGCGGTGCTCTAGGGCATTCTACCAAATGCATTTTGGACAGTGAGCGATCACTTTCATACAACATGAGCTTGTCTGACGCATACTTGTCCAATCCCTCTTGGTTTGGTTATGGCGACGCAATGCTAGCCGTCGGAACAGAGAATAGGTATTCAGCATATCTGTCTGCGAGTTGTTGCTTACTCGAGAGACCGTAGTAAAGCAAAATTGACGTTGAAGTTGGAGTCAATACTCGCATGTCGTCAGCAGAGATAACGGTTGAATTTAGAGCCAAATAGGATTTACGAGGCATTCTGAGCCCGGGTCACTGGGACACTTCGTTTCAGATGACAATGTATCTGAAGGTGGTACCAAAGCTCGAAAGACGGCGGGAGAGGCGTAGCGAAAAAGTGAAGGGCACAGCACCGGTTAACGACCTATTTGTTGAGTTTGGAGTTTGGGGTAGACTTGTACACCCATTTTTTTTGAGGATGACAGACTTGATGGAGCGGCAGATGCTGGAGTGCACCTAAGGTCTGGGTCATGAACCCCAGTGAAAATTGACATGATTGAAATCGATTGAAATCGAGTGAGATTGAGTGATATTGGTTCAAATTGAGCGATATCGGTTCAGATTGGAAACTGTCAGCAAGTGACAGGTGTATTTACTTGTCACCGAGGAGAACCGATCTCCTTCAAAAAGTGAGACTTTAACCGATTTTTTTTGATTAAGATTGGATGGAATTGGTTTCCATTGTTTCACATTGTATCATATTGAAAGAAATTGGTTCTTATTATTGCAGTTTTTTTTGGCTTTCAAATCTGTTAAAATCAATTCATGTTCATTATCATTGGTTCAAAATGGTTCATATCTATGTACGTCGATTCTATATACATATACACCACACCAGGCCACACCATACTTGCAAGCAAACAAATCAGAGAAATTGCTGCCTTTGAAGCGAGTTTGAAAAGACTTAGTTATCTCTTGAGTTATCTGAAACTGAATAGCGCGTATTTGCAGTCGGTTTGGTGACCTCGGCGTCTCCTCGCTACGTCGCACAGCGATCGCGGATGACGACCGCAAGCTTGTCACGCCGTCTCATCGGCGTCTCCTCGTTACATGTAATGAACAAGGTAGAACTCACTGAGTCTGCTTCAGGTGTGTTGGCTATCTGTGAAGCGTGAAACCAGTCATTAGTAGGTTAATTGAATGAACAGCAAATGAAGAACACACCTGAATTGCTGTCTATACACCAGTTCTTGACCAGTTCAAAATGTGTTAAGGATAGTTTTTGGAATCTTCAGATGATTGAGCAAAGAGACAGAAGTAATTAGTAAGATATCTTCAGACAGAGTAAGGACAGAGATAACAGAAGGGTGATTGTGGTGGTCTGTAAGAGAAATGCCTTTAGGGTTAGTCCTGCAACTTTTTCAGGGTGAAAAATTCAGACGTCAAAATATTTCGAATGAGCGGAGCGCTCGGGACGGAACACATGATACTACAGTAACAGATGACAATATGTGACTAACATCGTTACTCGTCGTTATATCTCTTATTTCTTGCAATCTGGTACTTATTTTAAGTTGTTTTTATGATTTTTTGGCATGTTTTGAACTCTAAGCTGCGTACAAATGGAATCAGGAATGCCATGGCCCAGTTTTCACTGCTATCTGTACTCCTCAGGGCATAGAACTGTGTAGTCAGGTCTGTGTGCACAAGAAGAAAGATACGAGGTCATACTAAGGATAAAATGTAGCCAAAAGAATACACATGATATAGAAGAGTATTTTCTTTCATTTTCTCCTGTTCTGTGCTCTTTATTATACCTTTGCACCTCCCTAATTCATAGTAATTGCATGATCCTACACGACGTGACAAAAGGTGACAACAAGGTCATTCTATTGCGCCATCATACGACCGTAGCGCCTTGTAGCGCCGGCCAAAGATATTTTGATGCCCGAAATTTTCGCCCTGAAAAAGTTGCAGGACTAAGCCTTAGTGTTTTGACTTGCATAAAATATTTTTATGGCACAGCGTTCTCTTGACATGTCGACGGGGCAACTTTTTAATAGCTTAGATTGTTCAGAACAGCGTAGAACCAATGTGGTTCAAAACTAACAGATTCAGTATGTATTGATTTGGGTAAGGGATTGACAGCTACCAATTTCATCTGATTTCACTCAATCTTGTCCGATTTCACTCAATTTCATCCAATTTCATTCAATCTCAACCATTTAAACCATGTCGATTTTCACTGGGCATGAACGTTTGAACGATGAGTAAAGAGATGAGGATCTCAACTGGGAGGCGCGTGAATGGGTCTTGCGCTAGCAAAGAACGATGTCTAGGAACGAGACCGGAAGTTGCAAGAAAGAAACCGTGATGCTAAGATTTATTCAAGGATCAACCAGCAAATACTACAGCGTGAAAAATAAGATAGGTTTCTGCACGTCATATGCCACTATTACTTACCTGATGATCAATGTTCATCAGTCCCTTCCATTACTGACAACACAATTTCTCTGCACCACCCATTACAGCCAGGTCTACGTGAGCAGGCACAGAATACCCCATGTCGCAACCAGTTCACGAGCCATTCATACACTCCATACTCTAGAGACTTGCGTTCTCAACGCTCTGCAGCAGGCGATAGCAAGAGGCGTAGACAGGAAAGTAAGACCGCTTGTCTTGTCTACTGGTAGTGGAGAACAACCGGAGAACGACTCGGACAAGACTCAGAGAACGATAATTAGCCTGGTGGCAAGGGTTTGACGTACCCTCATGGTCCAAATTCCCAGGCTCAGCCGTGATGCCGCTGATATCCCAGACCCGAAGATTACTCTCAGTGTACAAGATGTTGGTTCAAAACAATGGTGAAAGGCGTTATGAGATATCCGACAATGGACCACACCTTCAGCATATAGTTTTCCGTATATCTCATTTCTTATTTTTTACTTTCCCTTCATTCCACCAAAATTCACGTAAGCCGGAAGCCAGACGGCAATGTCTGCCATCACGGCTATGCCTGGGAATTTGGACCATGATGGTCTGTCGAACCCTTGCCACCAGGCTTTATTAGTGAACAACTTTTCTTCACTAACTACAAGACGGCTAGCCAGGCTAAACAATAATTACAAGCACTCGCCGCATCACGTGAAGCGCGTATTAATTTAGTCCAAAGTCGACTGTCAAAGTACTAGTACCATCAGGCATGTCTGAAGCCAACGTTCTGCCACGTTGTACTCAAAAAGCTTTAATTCCGCATTCTCAAATGTGCTCTTCCCTTGAATCTTCCTACCAGACACTTTATGCAGAATTCCTCGCCAAAAGCCGCCACAACGACATTCCCAGCTCTCCTGTTGCCCGAGCCAGGTTATGCGCTCTAATTGATCAGACACAACAGGATCTTCAATCGTGCTCCAAGATTTCCATTTGTAACCAGATTTATCGAGTCCTGGAATTGGAGGAATCTCTGTTGGCTCCCATTCGAATCCTTCCCTCAGACATTCTGACAGAAATCTTTCAACTAGTCATTGAAACATCCCGTAAACCTGGTATAAGTATTACCTACACATCCTGGATGTCTTCCAAGCTTTCTGGGTGTATCTTTCTACTCACCTGGATCTGCTTCCGGTGGCGAGACAAGGCTCTTTCAAACTCTACCTTCTGGTCCAGGATAGCGGTTACTTATACCAGCTTTTTACATGCCTCACCCACTGATGAAGTGACTGCTTTTCTGAATGAATGCATTTTGCGATCGGGAGTATCGGCACCTATGAGTATCACAATTTCCATCTCTTCACGAAGGAATGAAAATCCTCCAGCTCTCATTACCATGTTGGTAGTGCAGGCTCATTGATGGAGACAGGCTGCACTGTCATTTTCGGAATCTCTTCACTTGATTGACACCATGTTCCCCTTCAAACCTTCCTCTACAAGTTTTCCTTTTCTTGAAGATCTGTCATTTCAATGTTATTTTGACGATCCCGGTATAGATCCAATCCGGAATCCGATCTTGGAGTGTCACCCTCCTCTCCAGAAACTGGAACTATCTGTACTCTTGGAGTCATACACAGATGTCATAGCAAGTCGAAACTTGAAGGTCTTCAAAATTGACCACTACATCGGTGTATCCCTTGCCAGGTTGCTCCATATGTGCCCTTGTTTGGAGTTCTTGACACTTCAATCTTTCGAATTTAGAGGGAACGCTGATGCTAAACGGATCACTTGTCGGTCCTCCCTCTTGATGTTGGACATCGGCTGTGGGTACGTGGATGAGGTGCATAAGGTCGCAAGCGGGGCCTGGACCGGTTTTACGCTCCCCAACTTGGCCAAACTCAATGTTACACTGCCTGACCTTATCAATGAAGAAAACTGGGAAGCAGCTTATGATGGTGACACTTCTCTCAGTGAGCTGATAGAGGTAGTAAAGTGATCAAAGTGCACATTACAGCGTGTCCATCTGATGATGTATAGGGTCTTTCGTGGAAAACGAGTCATTGCAGGAATGGAAGAAAAACATAGAGAGGATAATACGGCGTTCAAGTTCGATATTTTCTGACTGGGCCAGTGGTTCCGAGTGATGCCCTACACTTTTATGAAAAGAATTTGGATGATATGGCGATATGGTACAGGTACATATACTATAGAGATTCACACTACATTTCTGATACATCAATGAACTTTGACGCGAGAATTCAAGGCTCTCTTTGGAACACTGATGTCAAAGCTGTAGATACCATCGCAATTGCAAGTCACCTCAAGCTGCGGAATCCTGTATTCAAGGAAAACTTGGATAGTTTTAGGGTGGTAGATCAGCTTTTCCGCCATGAATTCTATTCAAATTCGAGGTCATTCCCCAGGATATTCGGTCAATGTCCCGTCAACATTTCAACGGGTGGATTAACGAACTTTTTTCGTTTTACAAACTGCAGTTCAAACAGCCTGCGTAACTTGACGGGCGAGAGTACACCTGATAGAGTAGAGAAAGTTAAATGTATGTATTCAAAAGATAATGCAGCTTTTGAATAATGCAGGCCATGAATATGTCTGGTGTCCCAAGAAAATGTTATAAAAAAAAACTGGAGGGCGAGAGGTACAAATTCACAGGTTGCTCCACATGTGCCCTTGTTTGAAGTTCCTGACACTCAAAGCTTTTAAATTCAGAGGGAATGCCAATGCTGAACAAACCACTTGTCAGTCCTCCCTCTTGACCTTGGACATTGGTGGGGACTATTGTGGCAGACAATTCGAGAACGGGGCCTGGACTGGTATTACACTCCCCTGGCAAGTTGACCGAACTTGATGTTACACTGCCTGACCTTATTGATCATGATCACTGGGAAACAGCTTATGCGACACCTCTCTCAGCGAGCTGAAAGAGGTGATAAAGCAATCAAAGTGTGCATTACAGCGTGCACATCTGATAATGAATGCAAATGATTATGCAAACTTCAAGCTCCGGCTTATATTCGCGGCTGCGGACAAGTTTTTCGAGGACTTGCCAATCAAGGTGGAAGGGTCTTTCGTGGAAAACAAGTTGTTGCTGGCCCGGGAATGGAGGGCATATATGGAGGATAAAATAGGTGAATAACAACGTCAACGACGACCTTCAGGTTCAGTATCAAGTTCAATGTTTTCCGAAACTGATTACTATGAGTGATACGAGTTATGTTGTCACTACCCTTTCAGTAAAAGAAATTGATTTGGCAATACAGTACATACATAGAATCTCAACGGGTGTCCTTCTCTATATTCTGTTCAGTATGTATGTGGTTATCTTCTAAGATTTGACCATTTTGGGTCTGATACATTGATGACCTTTGAAGCGAGCATTTAAGGCTCTCTTTGACCAAGGACAGGCTTCAATAAATACTATCAAAGTACTATCAAATCAGTAGATACCCCGCCGGAGTAGATCATGCCATGACCCGCTAGTTTATGGGCCTGCGTTAAACTCCAAAGGCCCTGCGCAGAGTTCAAATTAAACAGGCCAAGTTAAGACCATGGAGGCATTAAACCATTCATCGCAGGACTTAGGGTTATGTGCTGCCGAAAATTCTCAACACCCCAAATTCACAGACTGGACATTCATATAGTTTTGTCCAGATATGCCAGGAGACAAGTAGTGATTTTCCAGCGTTATTACAATGGACACACCTGATAGTATTAGTGAAACGGTGAAGGTACTTTTTAATTGGCTCCAACTCTAAAAATAACATTAGGCCAGTTGTCAGAAGATACTGCCTGCCAGCCGCACTGCGAGATGCTAATTTTGGCTGTTTAGTTCCTTCGATGCCTAAACAAGTAGTGTTGTGCCGGCTGGGGCCCGGCTCAGAAGCCCCGGCTACGGCTCAAAAGCCCCGGCCAGGGCTCGTCAAAAATCCGAGCCGGGCCCTAGCCCCCACGAAGGGCCGGCTCAAAGCCGGCTCAGGCTCAGGCTGGGGCCCAAGCGCTTAAGAGACATGTCTTGAGGCGCTAAGCTCCCTGTCCTTGGTGGACTCTACACCATGATACTTTTGGCTTTCTGGTTGCTTTCTGAGTGTGTGCAGGTTATACACCTGCTTTTTGAGATGATTTGGATCTGTAAGGCCAATGCAATACATTCATCAGATAGGTGGAACAAGTTGTTTGACACTAATGGAGCCTTTTTTCAGCCTGGTTAATATCTCTGGAAACCATGAGTGTAAAATTGGGCATAAGTGATGATACATGTAGTGTAATTTTTGGCGTGCTGCTCTATGCTTCATTAAGCGCTGAGCTCTGGCTCAGGGCTTTGAGAATTCTGAGCCGGGCCTTGAGCCCCCCTGAGCCCTATGACGGCCGGCTTTGGGGGCTCAACGGCCCTGAGCCGTAGCCGGCACATCACTATAAACAAGTTCAAGCATGTGCGCACGAGAATTGGTCAAGTGACCATAACGACCGTTAGTTGACTGCGTCGCTGTGCATGAAAGGGCAATCGGGGATGATGGACTCGGGAAATTGAACCTAGGATGAAAATACAGGAGGATGTGGCACAGGACACCCAATGTCATAGGTGCTTGAATATCTCACATTTCTCTGATAACACATGTAGGGAGAAGATGAAGTGAGGGGATGGGGATGGGGATGGGGAAGGAAAAGAGGATCTCAACTTGCTGCAGAAAGTTTTCTCCATCTATGATTGGGGATGATGGACTCAGGCTGCGTTGAAGTTGAATCCGAAATGAATGCTGGCACACAAAAGAGGCAAGTTCAAGCATACGGGACAGGGATGAATTTCCATCCTCTCAAACATTTTGGCTTCATATAAATTATGATCAAGTACTTCAAGGAATTGCAGTAGATGCAAAGACAAAAATCCACGGGGCTTGTGGCATGCAGCATTTTATTTGATTACATTTTATTTGGTTACATTTTATTTGGTTACAAACAAGTTACAGAGATTGTACTGAGTGTTTTTTGAAAAGTATGCTACAATATCTGTAGTATCGTGGACGTTTTCCGATGTTTCGTTGTCCCTCTCCGAATCTTCTCTCGAATTCCCTTGATAATTGTTTTGCCTTGCCCTCTAAGCCTGATTTTTTCCCATGTACACTTCGATGCAATACCGGTATCCTCATTACTCCAATCAAAGTTTGATGATTCTATGGAAGGGCTTGCCTCAACCGGTTGAAGACTCTGGCACTCAACCAAGATGCTTATCGGGGGTAGTGGACTTCGAGTGCGTTCAGGAAGTTGAACCTGGGATGAATATGCAGGAGGATTGTGATGTGGGACATTCTCAGGGTAAGAGTCATAAGTACTTGGGTAACTGATACTTCTTTGGGGACAGTAATCTGGAGGTGTAGGAAAAGGATGTGCAGGAGGATCGTGGCATGGGACATCCTCAGGGTAAGAGTCATAAGTACTTGGGTAACTGGCATTTATTTGGGGACAGTAATCTGGGGGCATAGCAAGAGGATGAAGCAAAGGAGAACTTGGAGAAAGAGGATCTCTAAGTTCCAGAGATTCGTTTCCACTCTGCACCATAGTAATTGTGAGTGATTTACATTCTGGAAGTGGAATTGGAACCAAGTGCAGTGTTGCAGGAGTATTGTGGTGCGGGACATGGTGATTGTAAGTACTTGGATGAGCCACGTTGCTCTGGGAACTTGAGTAAACCGGGGGGATAGGAAGAGGACGAAGAAAAGGGGAAGGGGAAAGAGACCCTCTGAGTGCCAAAGACTTAGTCCCACTCTGCACCGTAATTGGGGATGATGGACTGAGTGGATGTTTGTGAAGATGAATATGAGCTGAATATGCAGGAGGATTACAGTACGGGACATCCACATGGTGGCGATCACAAGTATTTGAACAATTCTCGTCTCCCTGGGGACAGTAATCTGGGGGAGTAGGAAGCGGACGAAAACACCGAGGATTTTCAGACCTGGTCCCACTCTGCGGGGATGATACACTCGGTGTGTATTTTGGGAGTTGAACCCGAGCTGAATATGCAGGAGGATTGCAGTGCGGGACATCCACATGGTGGTGATCACAATGACTTGGATAGCCCACGTCTCTCTGGGGATAATATTCCGGGGGGGTAGGAAGAGGACGAAGAGAAAGCGGAGGTCTGAGTTCCTGAGCTCCTCTCTGTATCACGGACCCTTCCACCCGTGAATCAGCTTTTTGCATTTCCAGACTTCTCCCCTGCAAATCCAAGTCAACTTGAAGAGGCCTTTCTTCACTCGAAGGCTCGGATGGAGGTGTGGGGGGGATAGGAAGGTAGGAACGAGAACATCGAGGGGGGACATCCCCAAAATCATGATCAATGACATTACAGTCATTCATGTTGCTCTGGGGTGGGCATAGATCTGGAGCAGGAGTGTGATGACGAAGGGAAGGATAATCTCCAGGTCTCAGAGACTCACTGGTGCTACTTAGAGTGGCTGCATTAACCTGAGTTTGAGCCATTTGTCCCTCCAATTCTCGCAAATGATCATTTAAAGCCCCTGGAGCACGGGTTCGTAGCAACTGAGTGATTAGGAATGACCTATTGCAAAGACAGTGTAGATGTGATTCTGTGGACAATCAACTGCGTGTTACAGAATACTCACATCAAAGACCCCAGCATAGCAGCCACCCCGCATACAGTTACCGGGATGGAGTTGTTCTTATAGCCAGCTAATGTAGAGGCCATGCCTAGACCAAATATGCCGATTTTTATGAGGTATTTCCATACTTTATGAGTCCCTGTCAGAGGAGTTTCTGTATGGCTAGGCTCCTGTTGGTCAACCGACTGATTACTGGACAATGAGGTTTGCAATGGAAGAAACAACATGCTAGAAGGCATGATACCTGAAAGACCAGAGAGGCTCGAGTTACTGCGGTAAGGATGTATTTGCTTCAAGGGCTGCTTTATACTATGATTTTGATCTCTACAGCTTTTTGTGAGTATGGCACATGCACACACGTCTGCCACCCTTTGCCACCATCCTTTTATACCTTTGTCTCATCATCCTTCTTATATAGTGTAACCACCACCATCAATAGTCATCTGCTGCTCATAGTACCTCAACTTGTGTCTCATGTAGCACCTCGGATTTTGTACCGGTGTCATCTCCAAGTCCGATTCCTGGTCTTCAGCGGAGACAAGGCTTTATTCTGCTTTATTGCATCTGAGCATCATCGAACTAAGAATTTACTTGAACGGAACTGTCAATCAATCATCCTACAGGGCCAAGCTAGGCTAAGATGGGAAGGAAGGAAGGAAGGAAGGAAGGAAGTGAATTACTCGGCATGGTCCAAGATCTGAACGCCGGGGCAGCAAGGAAAATTTTTCAAAGTACTTATGTAAAGTGGTCTAAGAGCTATTCACTTCAGGCACAAATCCGATGCTGTACTAGATCCTCTGAGATCCTCCCGCCCCAATGATAGCCAATTTTGTACATGAAGTCTAGATACACTTGACTACTTTGGAAAAGCGCAATTATGAAGTGTAAGAGTCATTGCAATAGGCATTTTAGTCCATTGGTGTTACACCAAACAATGCCGATGTGAGCATTCATCGCTGGAAAGATGTCCATGCCTCTGTCGAGGTGACGGTCCCCATGTGCAACTGCAAGTTTTGTTTCTATTCTCCTTCATTTTTTCTCTTCTCATTTAGGCCTCATTAATTGTATATATAGCCGTTGCTCTCCAAAATGGAGGTCCTAATTTTGCGATAGCTTGAATTCGAGAAAAATGAAAGGCTGTCTGACAATTCTTTATCAGCAGACACAAGATTCTCTGTGCTTCCATGTCCTCCTCCTCTCTAATCTCCGAGTCCGTTGAGACAAAATTGGGGCGTCCCCAGATACTGAATATCATTAGTTGCCAAAACTCAAACTTACACCATTTGTGATTTGAACATTCAAATATTAATGTGCCTAGTGCCTACATATACACTCTCATTGTACAATATGTAAACAACTCTCACTGAGATGGGATTGCTTTCGCGCAGGGTATTCTCACCATGTTCATCGCCACCTTCAATAAATACATGTTCCGAACCATCACCCTAATGTAATGCCTTCATACAGAACTTTCGAGTTGAGTAAACTTACGATAAAATTCGCCGAAAACCCCAAGTCAAACGGCATGACGCCCTCAAGCTCCTCGTCACTTAGAGTAAGATCCGCTGCCTCAAGATTGTCTTTGAGGTTTTCGATTTTCCGCCCTCCAATGATCAGGAATACATCGTTTCCCCCGTCGAAATACTTATTGCTCCGGCGTCTTTCGCGACTTTCTCGAGGCATGAGACATTTTTGACATCTTCCTCAGTTCGTTCCCAATCACCGGTCATAGTACGTCCTTTCTCCCCACTTTCCTTACGGCGCTGCTCTTCCTCATCGGTACAAAGTTTGGCTCCTGCGACCCCATTTAATAGAAAGATCCTCGCAAGCGATACCGTCGTGACTGCGAATCATCACAGGCCGCGGAAGCTTCTGTTCAGAGAAAACGGGGAGTTTTGGGGTGGAGGAAATGATCATTCGTGGTAGATCGACTTTTCCGCAACAAATTCTATTCAGATTCGAGTTCGTTCCTCAGGATATCCGGGTCAACGTTTCAACGGGTGAATAAACGAACTTTTTACATTTTACAAGCTGCAGATCAAACAGCCCGCATGGGTCGATGGGCGATAGTACATCTTAATAAAGAAGGAAAGTTAAATAGTATCCAGAAGATGAGGCGGTCTATTATGTCCTGTGTCCCAAAAAAAACGTCATGGCAAACAGAAACTGGAGTGCGAGATACAAATAGCAGTTGAATTTTGAGAGAATTGACTTTGTAGTCTGTGGGAATTGTAAAGCGAGGTCCTCAGCCTCAAGATATCGTTTACCAAAATCTTATCGTTGATTTTAGGACCATACTCCTGCCTTTGTCTGCGAGCCGGCAGAGGTAGTTTGAGCCTGGGCATTGGAGGCTTCACTAGGCATGATAGTTGGCAATAACGAAGGAAACTTACGCCGCAAATTTGCTCGTAGCTCTTGTCGCAACTAAAAAGCTTCGATTCTGCAAAGTTCAAGTATCAAGATCTTTAAGGAGCTTCGAAACCCGCCAACTAAACATTCCGAAATGTGGTAAGAGTATAACATTGCTCCTTATCATGATTTTGTTCCATCCCATGCTCAACCTCGACGATCGAGTCTCCCATCCCAAAAATCCCAGCGATAAACCTAATAATCCTGCACCGGTTCCTCAGCCTTTGTGGCACCTCAGTGTCAACCAGATCTGATGCATACCGTCACCAATTTCATCTCCCAACTTTGCGTTTCTCTTTGCGTTCTCTTTTTCTTCCTTCGAAACAGTGACGTCCCTCCTGTTTACTAAATTGCTTGTATCCCAAGTCAACGCCAGAGAGTGAGCTTTCTTGATTTTGGCAATGAGAGTTGCGGAGGCGAACAGGAATACTTCATTTCGGACGACTGGGTACCAGAAGGTAGTACTAAAGTTGGAGCTGGCCCGAAGCCGGTGGGAGAGGC
Source organism: Rhodocollybia butyracea (assembly GCA_015501585.1). Classification (NCBI taxonomy): domain Eukaryota; kingdom Fungi; phylum Basidiomycota; class Agaricomycetes; order Agaricales; family Omphalotaceae; genus Rhodocollybia; species Rhodocollybia butyracea. Next base: position 98,670 of record JADNRY010000057.1, read on the forward strand.
ATGGCGGAAAAAGTGAATGGGATGATGCCGATTGGCGACGTATTTGTCGGGTTCAAAGTGCGAGGTAGACTTGGACGTCAATTTTTTGGCAGCGACAGACCAGGAGGAGGATGGGGCGGCAGATACTGGAGTAAATGCCACAGGGTATGGGCCATGAACGATGTCGACAAGTAAGGAGATGTAGCGAAGTATTTCGACTAGAGGGACGTGAACGAGTCTTTTGCTAGCAAAGTACCGATGTCTGGTAACAAGAATGGAAGTTGCATGGGAGAAAACGCGATGCTAGGACCTATGAAAGGGCCAACTAGCATATGCTACACGCGTGAAAAATAAAATAAGTTTGATTGTGCCACTGTACACAAAATGCCACTATTGACCTGATGTTCACAACGTTCACGTTCAACAATCTTCCCAGTATTAGACACAGAACTTCTCTGCACCGGGAATTACTGCACAATCGACATGAGAATCCCCCCGTTCATACACTTCATCTAACTCCAGAGAATTGTCCTGTGCAAAAGGCAACAACAAGAGTCGTGGACAGGAAAGCAGAACCAGTACGCCGCAATAAACCGGCCATCCTTCCCGCCAGATCTGAACCGGGTTAGTACACCATACCAATCTCACTATGAAGCGGGGATGAAAAGGAAATGTCGGAACCAGAATCATCGAAACCATCACGATAGTTTTGAATATAATTTCTTTGGAAGCATTGAAATTTGGCACAGTTGATATCGACAAGGCGCCACTTGTTGGCCATTTGTCTTGTCTACTGGAGAACAACCGAGAAAGCGCTGAGCGCTCGCCGCATCGAGTCACGTGAACCGCTGTGGTCAGATCCACGCTGTACCTCTAAAAGTGGACTCTGTGCCTTCCAAGATGTGCTCCTCCCTCGAATCTGCCTACCAGGCGCTTTACACAGAATTCCTAGCCAAAAGCCGTCACAACGATATTCCCAAATCTCCTGTTGCCCGAGCCAGGTTACGCGCTCTAATCGATCAGACACGAAAGGATCTTCAGTTGTGTTCCGAGATTCCCATTTGTAACCAGATTTCTCGGGTCCTGGAATTTGAGGAATCTCTGTTCGCTCCCATTCGAATCCTTCCCTCGGAGGTTTTGACAGAAATCTTTCAACTAGTCATCGAAACATCCAGTAAACCTGGTATTATCTACACATCCTGGAAGTCTCCCAAGCTTTCTGGGTGCATCTTTATGCTCACCTGGATCTGCTTCTGGTGGCGAGACGAGGCTCTTTCAAACTCTACCTTCTGGTCCAGGATAGCGGTTCGTTATTCCGGCTCTTCACATGCTCCACCTAAAGTGGCTGCATTTCTGAATGAATGCATTTTGCGATCGGGAGTATTGGCACCCATGCGTATTGGGATCTATATAGAACGCACTGATTTCTTTCCATCTATTGCTGCCTTGTTGGTAGCACAGGTGCACAGATGGAGACAGGCTGTGTTGTCGTTTCACTATCTACAACGGATAGAGAGCTTAGACAGCGTAGACAGCTTGTTTCCCTTCGACCCCTCTACACACTTTCCTCTCCTCGAAGATCTGTCATTCAATTCTGACGAACCCACAATAGCTAATCGAATCTTGGAATGCTATCCTCCTCTCCGGAAACTGGAGCTCTCAGAGTTATCAGAGTCATCTATAAATGTCATAGCAGGTCAAAAGCTGAAGATATTGAAAGTTGGCCGCTACAGCGGTGTATCTCTTGCCAGGTTGCTCCACATGTGCCCTTGTTTGGAGTCCTTGACCCTCGAATCTTTTGAGTTCAAAGGAAATCCTGGTATTAATCAAATCACTTGTCGGTCGTCCCTCTCGACCTTACACATTGGTGTGGAGGATAATGCGTATAAGGTCCAAAACGGGGCCTGGACCGGCGTTACGCTCCCCAAGCTGTCCAAACTCGACGTTACACTACCAGACCTTATTGATGACGAAAACTGGGAAACAGCTTACGAACCTGGCACTTCTCTCAGCGAGCTGAAAGAGGTAGTAAAGCAATCGAAGTGTGCATTACAGCGCGTCAATCTGATAATGTATTATGGAAAAGAGCCCCAGTTTACACTCGAGATCGCTGACAAGTTTTTCGAGGACTTGCCAGTCAAGGCGGAAGGGTCTTTCGTGGAAAGCAAGTTATTGCAGGAATGGAGGGAAGATGTGGAGGAGACAATAGATGAATGACGACGTGAACGACCAGGTTCAGTATCAAGTTCAATGTTTTCTGAAAGTGAATCCGAGTGATGCGAGTTATGAATTTGTTCACTGCACTTTCGATGAAAAGAAATTGAAGCCTTCACTTACGTTCCAGATGTCACGGTTATAAGTCCCATGCAGATTCTGTTGTGTGTTCTAAATCCAGTGGTTATTGGAGCATAGCAGAGATATTTTGAAGTAAAAACCTGGAACGAAAATCCTAATGCTCAGCCCCCGATCTAGATCTGATGGTCTGGATTCTCGAGACTAGTGCTTCAGCAATACCTCTTATCAAGTGCAATTGATGATTCTGTGCGCGTTGAATCAAAGGCGGATCCTCCCCACCAGGGAAATTAGTTGGGTACCTGCTATTGGTACAGTATTCAAACAGTATCTTGGTTGTGTCCATTGCTGAAGAGCACTCTCAGCTCTTAGAACACCTTTTTTGCCCCCCATCCCCCCACTAACATATTTGCGCGCAAAGCAATGCGCGAGAGTGATAACCCCAAGGTTAAATCAAAAGAGGATTCTAGTGTCAAGTGATTGGAGTACCGGAGCACAAGGTGCCTACATTCACGTTTCACTATACAAGATTAACTGAGGAGCTTATGGTAGACTTCCAACCGGGAAGTCGGTGCTATTGGTACAGCAAACAGTATCTTGGTTGCCGTCAACTTGAACGAACGGCCCACCGGAACGATGAGAAGCAAATCATATGACCCGCTAGTGAAGCGACCGGGGTTCGGGGCCGCACTTCCTTCTAGTGTCCATAGACCACCATTGGCATCCGTACGCTACCATATACGCCTCAAAACGTACACATACACGACTACTTGCAACCAGTGCCAGTACCATCATGTCCGAGGCCAACGTTCCATCGCATAGCCAGTTAGACTCCAAAAGCTTGACTTCCACACATCCTCCGACGCACTCTTCTCTCGAATCTACCTACCAGGCACTCTATGCAGAATTCCTCACCAAAAGCCGCCAGAACGATATCCCGAACTCTCCTGTTGTCCGAGATAGGTTGCGTGCTCTAATCGCTCAGACCCGAAGTGACCTGCTAACATGGTCGGAGAGTACGACTTGTACTTGTAGTCAGATTTCTCGGGTCCTGGAACTGCAAGAATCGCTGTTGGCTCCCATTCGAACCCTTCCCTCGGACGTGTTGACAAAAATCTTTCAGCTAGTCATCGAGACATCCGATGAACCTGAGATTACTTACTCATCCTGGAAGTACACCAAGTTATCTGGGTGTATCTTTTTATTCACCTGGGTCTGCTTTTGGTGGCGAGATGAGGCTCTTTCTAACTCTATCTTCTGGTCCAGGATAGCAGTTTATGACGAGTCGTCAGAATGGGATGCACCGCCCACTACTTCGGAAGTAGCTGCATTTCTGTATGATTGCATCTTGCGATCGGGAGTATCGGCACCTCTGAGTATTAAAATTTCTATTTCTTTACGAAGGGGAACTTGTCCTCCAGCTGTCACTACCATGTTGGCAGCGCAGGCTCACAGATGGAGACAGGTTGCACTGTCGGTTGATATGCGAAGCGACCAGATTGGCAGCCTGTTCCCTTTCAAACCCTCCTCTACCCATTTTCCTCTTCTTGAAGATCTATCATTTCGATGTTATGGTCCCAACATAGATGCTGTCCAGAATCCAATCCTGGCGTATTATCCTCCACTCCAGAAACTGGAACTAGATGACCTCTCGGAGTCATATGCAGATGTCATAGGAAGTCGAAATTTGAAGGTCCTGAAACTTGGTTGTTACTCTGGTGTATCTCTTGCCAGGTTACTCGACATGTGCCCTTGTTTGGAGTTCTTGAAACTCGGATCTTTCAGTTTCACAGCGAGCCCCAATGCCACTAAACAAATAACTTGTCAGTCCTCCCTCTTGACGTTGGACATTCATGGAGACATGGTAAATGGGCTCTGGAAGGGGGTCACGCTACCTGAGCTGACCAAACTGCATGTTAAACTGCCTGACTTTGGTGGGTGGCATGAAGCTGATGTCAAAGCTGACACTCAGGCCTCACTCAGTGAGCTGAAAGACGTACTAAAGCGGTCAGGGTGTGCATTACAGCATGTCAATTTGGTTACAGACTCAGATCGTGAGGAATGGGGCATGTATCTACTCCCAATGATGGAGAAGTTTTTCGAGGATTTGCCAGCCAAAGCTGTGGGCTGTTTTGTCGAGGGCATGCCATTGCAGGAATGGATGAAATGGTATCTTAAATGATGGCGGTGCTTGCGTATTAGAATCTAGATTAACCGTTTGGCATCGTTCGCTGCGTTCTTGATACTTGAAGACAACTCTTAAGATCTTGTTTAACGAACTTTGAAGCCAGAACTGAAAGCTCCCTTTAGCTAGGGACCATTGATAGATGTCAAAGTGGTACGCTCATCGGAGTGATATTAGGTTTCTGCTTGCAACTAGTAGCATCACCACGTCTGAGGCCAACGTTTGAGTTACTTTGAAAGCCAGGCTTCCGCCATTGAATCGGCCTAACAGGCACTCTACGGGGAATTCTTCGCCAAAAACCGCCACAATGGCCAACCCAACTCCTGTTGCCCGAGTTAGCTTGCGCTGTAATCGATCAGACACGAAGAGTAGGCTCTACAGATATGCTCCAATATGCCCCAAGAGCACTCATAGCCAAATCAAGGGTCCTGACACTACAGGAATCATAAAAGCTTCGTTTCTGCGAAGTTTAAAGATAAGGGTCTTTGAGGAGTTCGAAACCCGCTAAATACATGTGGTAACAGTACCTTTGCGATCACCGTAACCCACCCTCAACTTCGACGATCGAATCTGCCTTCCCAAAAATCCAAGCGATAAACCTAATAATCCTCCGTCGGTGCCTCAACCGACACCTCCAGATCTGATAACCGTCACCGACTTCATCTCCCAATTTTGCCTTTCTCCTTGCCTTGCCTTTCCGTTCTTCAAACCAGTGGCGTGTTCCTTCCCGCTTACTGTATCCCGGGCCAATGCGAGAGAGCGAGCTTGCTTGATCTCAGCAATGAGAGCCGCAGAGGCGAACGGGAATACTTCGTTTCGGATGACTGTGTACCAGAAGGTTACACCAAAGTTAGAGCTGGCCCGGAAGATGGTGGAAGAAGCGAGCGTGGCGGAAAAAGTAGGTGGTATGATGGTGAACGACGTAATTGTTGTTCGAGGTATACTTGGACGTCGATTTTTTGGAATGATAGACTTGGAGGATGGAGCGGCAGATGTTGGAGTGGACGCAAGGTCGGGGTCATGAAATGCATGAACGATGAACGATGAGAAAGGGGATGTAGCACGCGTGAATGGTCTTTTGCCAGCGAAGCAACGATGTCGGAGAATGAGACTGGAATTTGGAAGGAAGTGAATGCGAGGCTGGGATATATGAATGGATCCACCAGCATATGCTACATGCGTAAAAAATAAGATAAGCCTGATAGCGTCACTGCACACAATGTGCGACTATTACCTGATGTTTGACAGTCCCTTCCCAGTCCTGACCACATAACTTCTCGAATCTCCGCACCGCCTATGACCGCTAGATTAATGAGTAGGTGCAAAATCACCCGTGTCGTATGGTTTGCCAGCCATTCATATACTTCATCTAACCCTAGACTTGTCCTCTCTCATATACTGCGTCCAACAGGCGATAGCAAGAGTCGCGGACAGGAAAGCAAAACTGGTCCGTGGAAGTGAACTGGCCTTCCTTTCCACCAAATCTGACAACTACTATCAGTCGTCGTATCAATCTCACTGAAGCTGATGAAAAGTAGTTGTCGGATGTTGGAACCTGAATCCGAAATCGTCGAGATCAACACAATACTAGTTCGTCTTGGAAAGTATTGGTATGGTTTATAAGGCGCCACTTGTCTTGTCTACCGTTAGTACCAACGCCAATGAGAAATAACCTGGCTAGACGCTTGTGGTTCGCGGAGAAACTCGTTCGTGAAAAAAGAACTCAGATAGACAAGCGCTCGCCGCATCACGTGAACCGTATATCGGCGTCACATAGTTCTGTGCCTTCTCAATGAATTACAGTCAGATTTTGGAATCAGGAACCGCGTGGAAACAGGGCGGTTATTCAGTGTCCCCATCACCGTTTGTATAATCTTCACTACTACCGCCTCTGTTCCGAGTGCCAAGTTCCAACCATCCTTCCGAATGAAACATTGATTGGTATGCTTCAGGCTCTCATATGGTCACTGACGATCTGGGGCAGAGTTATCAGGAAAGAGAATTGTAGGTTGGATAACAGTGAATCAAGAAGGGACAACTTGAACTAGAGTTCTGAGGTGTCATTCCGAAACTCGGACCCGGACCTGGTGTTTCTCGGATACATGCATAGGTATGAGAGAGACTTTGACTACAAAACTCAAGCTCTTTGTGCGCCATCCCCGTTGTCATTGGATTTACTTTCGCTATTCTGCCGCGCCGATCTCGATCATTGGTTACAACATCCTTACCTTTAGTCGGGGAAAAGATGGTTGAAGGAGAATTGCGCAAGGAGTTACATGCTCACATGCATCAGGTGGCACCAGGCAGGTTAACCGAGCTGGGGAGCATGGTCATACAGTCGGTGATTTTCGGAGATTCCAGGAGTACTTATAAGTTTGGTGCTATCGGGAAATTGTGAGCCGTTCCACTGTACAAGCTACTTAATACGTACTAGGTATCATCAAGAATACGTTGGAGCCTGAAGTCATATTCCAGGTCTCGCGCCATCAAACTTTGAAGGCATCAGTTCATTCTTAGAACTCGAGGGCAATCCCACAAACAACGACTTCGGTCTTGGCCACAAATAAATCAAGTTTGGTATCTACAACATCTTAGTTTATCTCTGAAGGAGTACATATGGGACGGGCGGGCTGGTACAAGGTGATACATTTCATTGCTCACTTTGATTGAAATTGTCTAAATTTTCTCAGAGTTATTACGCTCCTTCCCTTCAGTGAACGATTTTTCTTCACTCTCGTGAATTCTGGCTCGCGAGACTATTGCGCTCCATTCGTCTTAATCCCCCCTCCCTTGGCAGGAACGGGCCGTGACAACAATTCTGACTCACTCGTTCAGTTGCGGTTCGTTCCTGCAAATCCTAGCATTCCAATGCCCTCAAGAACCTCCGCGAACCTTGTGCTCATTCCCTTAACTTCCAAACAGTATCCGGCCACTGCTAATGTGCATTGTCCATCAGTCCCCGCATCTTCATCTTACATCTCGCTTGTTGTCATTCCGAGTCTTCCGTTCAATTCTGTTTACATTTTGCTCGATATGGACGTGCTACACCCGGGAAAACCTTACCGTCGTGTAACCTTATTCCTCCTACGTCATACACACCGCACCATCTCTCTTTGTTCACTCAGAGAATAACCCTCCCCGCCTTTGTCGACAGTCGCAGCTCATTTACCCATGTTCAGAATGCTGTTCAAGTCGCCGCATTGGCCTCTGAGCTGCACTGTGGAGGGAAGAACGGGTGACGGAGGAAGGAGATGATACAAACCATTCCGTGAAAGATAAGGTTATGCCGTGGCCCGTACCATGTAGTATGATTTGGTTCTGCCGGGCCGCGTGGGATCGGTGGCGGTGGCATTGTGCGGTCATCTCCGCCGCCTCTTTCGCGCACTGGTCATTCAATGGAACTTCTTTTGGTTTGCAACAAATATCACGAACCGGAGGGATGTGGGTTTTACCTCATCTCCCGAAAACTAGGAAAATATTAGCTCTGAAGCCCTGAAGGACGAGAATCGAAAGGGGATTCTCTTAAATTATAGTTCAAGTTTTTAGGTTCACACTGACATACACACATAGCGAGTGATTGACAGATTAGTTGACAGTTTGTATCCACAGATATATCGATATATTTTAGGAAATGAACTGTTGCTCTTAACCTTCCTTCGGCCCACTCTACGCTCTCAACCCCAGACGAGTCTCCGTTCTCGCTCTAATGTCTACTCCGATACAAACCAGTGGTGCTAGGGCCAAACCCGCACAGGAGCCCAGGGTACTCAGAGATGAAACGGGGTCTTCAGGCTGTCGCTGCGGTCGGGGCACGACTGCCAAAAGACGAAATTTGGTGGTCTGTATTGATGGAACGTCGAACAAGTTTGGGCTCAAGGTTGGTGTCATAGTCGTTAAATAATCTACTCTCATCGTGGCTTTTCTGGTTAGAACACAAACATCGTTGAACTATACAGCGCCTCGTCAAAAGCGACGATCAACTCACATTCTATAACAGCGGGATTGGGACATACGCCGAGCCCTCCTGGAAGTCTTTGGACTACTGGAAGCAGGTTGCAATGAATAAACTTGATCTCGCGCTTGCCTTGTACGCCGATTTTGGTGTATGCATTCTAAATATGGAGTCTGAATTACGTCGGCAGGAGGTTCGAAAAAATTCTCCTAGATGCATATCGCTGGCTATCTGAGATGTATGTAGACGGAGACCGCATTTTTCTCTTTGGTAAGTAGAAACCTTTGAATGTACCCATTCGTCACTGATCAATTTCTAGGATTCTCTCGAGGAGCGTATCAAGTTCGCGCCCTTGCTGGCATGATCGAAAAGGCAAGTAAATACTACATAATTGTTGTTGTATCATAGTTACTTATCTTGAATCTCTCGTATTAGGTTGGTTTGATCCACAAGGGAAATGAAGCCCAGATACCATTGTGTGTACTATCTCTATCATTTCACATTTCTTCTCTCAATATATCCCTAGCGCTTATGAGCTCTATGCTCATTCTATGGATGCCCAAATGCCTGTACCCAAAAAAAGCAACTTGAAAGAGTACATGCCGTGGCGGTTTAAGACTACTTTTTCAAGAAAGAATGTTAGAGTTCATTTTGTGGGTGTTTGGTATGTACACTTGCCGAAAAACCAGAAGCTTTGCTCTTACTTGTGATTATTACAGGGATACAGTCTCATCAGTAGGACTTGTCAGATCCGATAAAGACCTCCCTTTAACAACAAACGGGATGAACCATGTTTGCTATTTTCGTCATGCGCTTGCGCTTGACGAGCGCCGTGTCAAATTCTTACCTGAATACAGCTATGGAGCAGTAGCTAAACCATCTGACTTACTGCTGGGAGACACAAAGGAAGGGACGGGCCTAGGGAATACGAAGGTTTGCTGATTGAACTGAAACGATAGAATTATTATTTATTTACAGTCATACAGGAGGTGTGGTTTGTGGGCACACATTCCGACATGTGAGTTTTGATTTTTATGACCCAGTGAATTTTTTAATCTAGATGCGTTGATTCAGAGGTGGGGGGAATGTTATGAATACAGGTCTCAATCTTTACAGACCTGCGTTACGATGGATGATTCATGAGAGTATTGTTGCTGCCCTCGAGTTAGAGCATGTTCAATACACATCCCAGACCTCTGACACGGAAAGCTCTGATACTAGTACTGCTGAAACAGATACAGACAGTGTGCATGATTCATTGAATTGCTTCTGTTGGCCATTTGAGATCTTTTGTATCAAACGATTGTCATACAAAGGCTCAAAAAAAACTACATGGTGGTGAGTATATCATCTATATCAATGCATAGTCTTGGACTTAACATTTGTAGGCCACACTTGGGGGCTCCACGCCAAGTTGTAGATGGTCAGCTGATCCATGCCTCAGTCTATAATGCCAAAGACAAGGCCAAAGAGGGGATCAAGTTCAAAGCATGTTTACCAGAGGAATGGAGAGTGGTGGAGACAGGCAAGAGACCAGATAAAACAAAGATAGAACAGGATTTATTCAATAAAGTCCAGGAACATTTGCAGCCAGTCCTTACTATGGCTGAAGTAGATGACACTATTCTTGACCATCTGAAGATGCTGGTGGAAATCTCTTCTTCATGTGAGTTGGGTGTGTTTTTGAACTCTGTTTGGATTAATTCTAATAACTTGTTCAGCTCAAGGAGTAAACTCGTTGCAGGAGATCAATAACTCTGCGGCTAATTTATTCTCTGTCCTATTCTCTGAATTGCTTTCAGAGCCGGAACACACAGACCTCAACCTCAGAGCTATCCGTTCAATTATGAGCATTTTGATGAATTTTCCACCTGGTATCTTTCCGAAAAAAAACACAGAATGAAATACCCCCAGTGATAACTAAATTGAGGGAAAGTGTATTCCCATCAGATTGGCTGCTTGCAGAGAAGTTCCTTCGGGCATTTAGCACAGGTATGTCCAATGTCCTTTTTTTGGTACCTTGTCTAACACTTCAATGCCACCTGTCACAGGACAGCTGCTGTGCATGCGGAGTCTCACTTCTGACATTGTTACATCTGTTAAATTCTCTCCAGATGGCAAACATATTGTCTCTGGTTCATATGACCATAATATCCACATTTGGGATTCAAAGACGGGTGGAGAACTTCATGTTCTTCATGGACACACTGATGAAGTCTTCTCTGTTGCATACTCTCCAGATGGCAAGCATATTGTATCTGGTTCACCAGACAACACAATTCGCATTTGGAGTTCAGAGACGGGTGAAGAACTTCGTGTTCTTCAAGGACACACTAGTTGGGTCTTATCTATTGCATGTAACTCTCCAGATGGCAAATACATCGTATCTGGCTCGAATGACAAAACAGTCCGTATCTGGGATTCGGAAACAGGTGGAGAAGAGAAGGTTTTTCTAGGGCACACTGATAGTGTCCGGTCTGTTGCAATCTCTCCAGACTGGAAAAGTATCGTATCCAGTTCAGATGATCACACAATCTGTATCTGGAATTTGGGGACAGGTGAAAGAGTTCAATGGGGCTGTAAATATCTCCGGGATATTGCATTCTCTGCATCCGCCTCAGAAGATTATACGGTCCATATCTGGGATGCAAGAACAGGCAAAGAGGTGGGTATGCCACTTCTGGGCCATGAAGATGGTGTTCTATCCGTCGCCTACTCTCCAACTGGTAGATATATTGCTTCGGGATCAGCTGATAAAACAGTCTGCATATGAAGTGTGGAGACAGGTGAAGTCTTAGGTGTCTTTCATCAGGAAAAGCCATTTTTGCCTAGGTGACCCAGAGTGGGCTAAAGCAAACTAGGTGACCTATGAATCCTATGGCATCCTAGGAATTTGGGCTCATCCCTTGCCAGTCAAGGCTCTTGAGGATTCCCTAGGCAAGCCTAGGTCTGCCCAGGTTTGCCCAGGTGCTCCTGATATGGGAAGAGTGAGGCGAAGTTAAGTGAAGAATATCATATCAGGACAGGTTGTTGAAGGTTGGTCAAAGCCTCCTCTACAAGTTCCATCCAATTTCCTCTATATCTTTTTTATATATCTGATTATCATCTCGGATCTTTCTAGTAAATTCATTATTTTACTTTTGACCCATTGTTTTTGGACTGTTTTTATACTTATTAGACACTGAACTCAAATACAAGCCTAAACTACATGGTGATGCTAGTGGACCTGCTGCTGAGCAAGTTTGTTCCTTGCCTTCAAAGTTCAGTTGTTCAACATCTCTGTTGTACTGTCATTACGGAGTTCTTGACACTCCAATCTTTTAGATTTAGAGGGAATCCTGATTCTAATTAATCGCATGTCAAGCTTCCCTCTTGACCTCAGACATCGGTGGAAATGTCCACAACGAGGCTAAGGTTGAAAATGGGGCCTGGAGCCGTGTTACACTGTCTGACCTTATCGATGAAGAAAAATGAAGCTGATACTTCTCTCAGCGGGCCAAAAGAGATGGTAAAGCTATCAAACTGTGCATTACAGCATGTCAATCTGATAACACATGGGGAGGTTATCTCAGCTTACACTCAATTGCTGGCAAGTTTTTTGAGGACATGTCATTCAAGGCGAAAGGGTCACCTTGTGTGGAAAACCAAGCATTGCAGGAATGGAAGAAAAAGATGAGGACAATAGATGCACATCAGCTTTGGTATATCTCCGGCGCCCTACACTTTCAATGAAACGAAAGATTAGATGATATTGCGATACAGTAAGTAAGTACATGCATAGAATTTTCGAACGGTGTCCTTCTGTAAACTCTGTTCAATATACATATCATTAACTTCGATAACTTGCATCTGACTATGTTAGGTACATATAGAGGTTCACAATAAGTACATTTCTGATACATCAATGAACTTCGACGCAAGCATTTAAGGCTCTCTTTGACTAGTAGGGAAGATTAATAGATGTCAAAGCTGTCAGGAAGTGAACATTTCCTGACTGACAAATTGGACACATGATTGAGCACATGATTGTCTCAATATTGTATTAATGACATTTGATAACAAACGAGTCATATGGTCTGATTTCAGGTGCAATATAATGACCCGGAACCCGGAACCGGAAATGAATTATATTATATGAGTCAAAATGACTCGGAACATGACTCGGTGACACGCCGAATTACGCTGTACGCCAAAATTCAAGCGAAATGTCATCATTTAAAAGACCCCGTGAAACACGTCACGTCACTACCTAGGGTACATTATGTATTAGACACTTTGAAGGTCCACTTCAGGTATCTAGTATGTAGAAACCCATTTGAAGGGAGATACACTATGTTTTAAGAGGCTACATTACTGTGCAAGGATGCATCGTTGACCCACAAACTCAAAATCAATCAAATTGATTTACCTAGATTGATTTAGGCTTGCCAGATCTAAAGTCTATTCAATTAATACTACCTACTACAAAAAGTCCTATACAGGGATATACAAGACAGGATTAAAATAGATGAAGAGAGACGAATGAGGGCAAGCATAATGCGAACCCATATCCGTTCAAAGTAAGAGAATCGAAGCACTGGTTCCCTGGAACGAACTACAGAGAGAAACTAGACGATTAGTGATGAATTAGGCGCCGGGGATCAAAGTGGCCCGGCGCCGGCAGTAAAAGAAAGGCGGGGCGCGTCCTAGCGACGTGCCTATAATAAAATTTATTCGGACCAACCTACGGGACGGTCCACATGTATACAAGTACCCGGTAGGACCCGGGAGGAGAAGAGAAAAGGGGAGATACGGAACGACGCCGCAAACTTGAACCGCGGAACGGACGGACCGCCCGGCGCTTAAAGCGCATCAGAGTCGAATCACTCATCGGGAATGCATCGTTCTTCCCTCCCCTCCGTTACTTATTAAATAAAAGATGTAGAAAAGGTGTAATATGGGTAGAGGACCCATGAGACAATGATATAGAGCCCTGGGGACAGTGTAGGAACCAGGAGAACACTTATAAGCTCAGTTATGGCTAACAAGGGCAACATGAGATTTATCTTCTTGGCTCTTGGCAAGCCAAGAGAGTCTTACCAACCCATGGTACCTTAATTAAGAAAATTTCAAGGACCTAGGAGTATAAAAAGACAAGGAAATGAAGAGAAAAGCATTCTTTCTTACCCCCACCAGGTGTAGCAGCTCCTTATCAGGCTACTACTAAAAGATTGAATTGATATAAAGACTGGGATTTACAGAGAGAAATTGACAAGCAATTGAACTTGAGTAAAGAGACAGAAAGAGATTCAGTGTGAACTGAGTGCAGAGAAGTTAAGACAAAGACTTAGAAAGGACTTTGAATATTATTTTCAAACCACAGTTAGGCTGCAGTCAGAGCTCTGTCTGAGTTATAGGGACACCCTCTGGTCAGTTGTGACTTGTGTTAATTTGTGATTTTACCAAGGGACTTAGGAATAGTATTTGTTTGACAGCTCAGAGCTTGGGGATCAGCTTAAATAAGTCTGTACTTTGAAAGGGAAGGCACTTAGTGAAATAACACTCAGTGTAGCAAGGAAGCACTTGAATAAATTGAAGTTTTAAATAAATATTATTTGGCTGAACTAAAAACCCGAACTGAGTAATAAGTTGTGTGTGTGTTTGGTGTGGTTGTGTAAGCCATTTCTAAGTTCACCCCAGTTTAGACCTCTCATCGGAATGACTCAATATGACTTAGGTAGCTAGTATAAATACCGCTCAGTAGATACATTGTACCCCAGCCTTGTTATTTTGGAACTATTACCTTTGTGCAGCATAGCTGTGAATTGAACCTTGATATGAATCTTAGTTGCTAACTGTGAATATCCAGAAGCATCACCAATTACCTGCTTACAACAGAAGAATCCCTGCTTATTACAGAAGGACCGCCTTTACCTGCTCACCACAGAAGAACCGCCTTTACCTGCTCACCACAGAAGAACTACTTTTACCTGCTTACCACAGAAGACATCACATCTGTTTGATCAGAATACCAGAATATTACCTGTTAACACAGAAGAACCATCGGAAACCACACTGTTAAATCAGCAACACCAAACTTGATATTGTAGTAAATCTGCCCAACGGGCCCCTCGCTATACTGTACATTGGAGAGATCCAATCGTGAACGGATCTTTACAAAAGCTGTAGAGGCCAGCCTCAGAAGAGGAATTAAACAGGCCAAAGTAAGACTACAGAAATATTAAACCATCCACCGGAGCCTGTCAATCGTTATGGTAACTCATGGTAACCTGCATTCCTGTTCCAAGATACAAACTCGGTGGTCTTTGTGTACTGCCGAAGATTCTCAAACCGATAAAAAAAATCCTCGCAAGTGATACCTTCGCAACTCCGAACCATCACAGACCACGTCAGAAGCGTATTCAGAATAGTTTTTGGTTGGTAGATCGACTTTTCGGCACCTATGAATTTCTATTCACTGACCATAGATATTCGAGGTACTTCAGATGCGTTCCTCAAGGTAAATAGTATTTAGAAGATAAGGCGGTCCATGAATATGCCCTAAGAAAATGTTACGAAATACACTGGAGTGCAATCGGAGGTATAAATCCGCATCGCCAGCAGAAATAACAGTCGACATAGATAGAACTGGCTTTGCAGTCTACAGGAATGCTGTAGGAGAGGTCAAGAAAATATCGTTTATTGGAATCTTATGACAGATTTTAGCGTCATACTCCCGCTTTGTCTGCTAGCCGGCAGAGGCAGTGAGCCCGGGTGGAGGTGTCACTGGACATAACAGTACTAACAAAGGAAATTTACGCCGCCGATTTGCTCATAGCTGTTGTCGCAAATAAAAAGCTTTGATTCTACGAAGTTCACGTATCAAATCTTTGAGGAGCTTTGAAACCCACCAACAAAACAATCTGATATATGGTAATAGTACTTAGCAACCACCGATGGCATGATTTTGTTCCCTCCCACCCTCAGCTTTGACAATCGAGTCTCCTATCCCAAAAATCCCAGCAATAAATCTAATAATTCTGCGCCGGTTCCTCAACCCTTTGTGACACCTCAGTGCCAACCAGATCCGATACATATTCATACTTTTTCTCCCAATTTTTCCTTTCTCTTCGCCTTCCCTTTTCCTTTCTTCGAACCAGTGGCGTGTTCACTAAAGCGTTTGTGCCCCAAGTTAAAGACAGAGAGCGAGCTTTCTTGATCTCGGCAATGAGACTTGCGGAGGCAAACGGAAATACTTCATTTCAGATGGCCACGTACCAGAAGATGGTACCAAAGTTGGAGCTGGCACGAAAGACGGTGGGAGAGGCGTGGCGAAAACAGTGTATGGTATGATACGGGTTAACGACATATTTGTCAGGTTTAGAGTCCAAGGTAGACTTGGACATTGCATTTTTGGGGATGACAGACTTGGAGGAGGATGGAGTGGTAGATGCTGGAGTGGACACAAGGTCTGGGTCACGAACGATGAGTAAGGAGATGCAGTGAAGGATTTCGACTGGGAGGCGTGTGAACAGGTCTTTCGCTAGTGAAGTAACGGCGTCTGGGAATGAGACTGAAAGTGGCAAGGAAGAAAACGCGATGCTGGGATCTGTGAAAGGATCGACCAGCAGATGCTACATGCGTGAAATGTAAGATAAGCGTGTTAGAATCACAGCACACCATATGCCACTATTGCTTACCTGATGTTCAACGGTTCCACACAATTTCTCTGCACCGCCCATTACAGCCAGATCTAGGTGAGTAGATACAGAATCTCCCCGCGTCGTATGGTTCATGAGCCATTCATACACTTCATCCAACTCCAGAGACTTGTCCTTCTTCATAACATTCTGCAAGAGGCGATAACAAAAGTTGTGGACAGGCAAGACCAGTATGCTGCAACGTGTCAGCCTTCCTTCCTGCCAAATCTGACACCTGGGCCCGACTTGCTATCGGTCATTGTACCAATCTCACTAGCCTGAGCATGAGGTGAGATGAAAAGGAACTATCGGAACCATCACAATATTCTTGGTCAATAAGGCGCCACTCATCTTGCCATTGGACCTGGTACCTTTCTACGTCAAACTTGTCTTCCTCGGGGAAGCCCTTGGCCCAGTCTTTGTCACCCAAAAATGGGCTGTAAGAACCACTGCATAACGCACAGAAGGCTGACCGCATACCTAAAGAGTGTGAACCGGTAATTCGAGAACTTGCTAATCTGGTACCGGATCTATATTTTTTAAACATGGCTGGACATGTCCAATGCCATTTAAACATGTTTAAAACTTCTTTTAAATGAGCTAAATTTGCGTTCTAGTGCAGAGCTTACAGTATTTTGTCCACTGTACTTTAAACAGGTATTTGAATCAGCAAATTAAACAAGTACTTTAATCTTGACTTTAATCAGTATCAGAATAAACAAGCAGTCTAAACACTAATGAACGCTTCAAACAACATCTCAACTCTCCATACAAGGGTTACTACTATTAAACAAACACTTTAAACCTGCTGCTCAAGTTACAACACTGAACTTACGAATCGATCAAAATATACACACACTGACAGCTACCAGATGTAGTGGCCGCGTGATGCCACTCCGCCGATGGCGTTACCAAAATTTCTTGTTTTGAGCCAGTGAAATAAGCACAACTACAAGTAGCACACCTTAACGGTATACCCAAAAGTATAAGTACTTCATTCTCATCAGGCATGTAGCCTGTCTTGGTACTAGGTACTAGTAGCTGCTCGAGGTAGTGAGCCGTGGTTGGATAGCGGTGGTGGTGGTGGTGATGATGGTGGTGGTGAGAGAAAAAGAGGCGAAGTATGATTGAACAGTTGGCCATCAAACAATAAGCAAGAGCCCAAGCTTCAAAGTACAAATAAGACAAAGGAGATGGTCGTGGTGGCCTCTCACATGATTGTGTAATTATGTTCGCGACTTTGTAGGTACTTAAGTCAGAATGAGGAGGGACTTAGGAGAGTTGAATCGTTGATCATCATAAGCATCTGGCGGCGCAAACTTGAAGTCTCTCGAAGTACCTACTTACAAAGTCCGAAATATAATTACATGGTCATGTTAGAGGCCACCATCCGATTTGGACGGTTGGCCACCGGACAAATTACAATAAGCAAGGGCCGCCCTTCCTTATTGTTCAGTGGCCAATTGAACAGTCTGATGACGGTTCACTTCTTTTCTCTAACCACCACCACCACCACCACCACTATCACTGACCACGGTCCACTATATCAAGTCTACTGAGACCAGTATGCTTAGCATTTACGAGTCCTGAATGTAATGAAGGCTCGTCCTTATGGCGGGTTTCGGCGTGAGAATTTGTCCGAATTGAGCCTGATCTCGTCCAAATCAGGTTGACCTAATAAGGAGATTTAGTTTCAATATATTTAGGATGTCAAAGCGTTGGCCATGTGATGTTGGTTGCTCATCATCCTCCCTTCTCTTTTCTCGTTTGTTTCACGCAACTAGGTCACTCAACCATCTTTCTGGCTAATCACAACAATAACAATATGTGTGTTCCTGATAGATGTTCAGATCGACAACTCCGTTTACAGCGCGCGCGCAGAGCGGTTATTTCTTAAGATCTTCTTAAGTTCTTCTTCTGTCCTTCATTGTTCAAGCTTCAAGCCTTGCGGGATTGCTCCAACCCTCAGCCAACACGGGACCCAATCAAATCCGGAGATCAACCATGGACAGGCTGCAGTGGGTTTCCAGCACACGGCATTATTGAAGCATCCAGATTGTATGTCACAACTGGATTTTACCCCTACACCCTTCTTGGCCTTTCTTGGCACTTGAAAAAGCAGGAGAACATCTCAACATCCTCTTACTAACTTCCCAAACTCTACCAGCTTATGTCGATTTGGCATCATTTATGGACACGCCTGAAGCTCAACCATCTCTTGACTTTCATTGCCTTCCTTTCCCTCTATGTTTCTTCTCTGCCCTTTCCTTCCAATCACTGGTCAGGACCTTAACCGCCATGTTCATTTACAATGTAGTACCTGCTTAGCAAGTCATGTCTCATCTTTTGGATCACATTCCTCACGACTGCATCGCCATGAGCAGGTCACAGGTTGATTTGGAGATTTGGGACACTCCAGGATGGTGTTGAAAGGGCAGGAGGATTAGCAGATGGAATATGGATGGGCTTTCATGCCTATGGAGGTTGCTGAGCAGCTGAGCCAGGCTCTCGATGATTTCATGATGGGATGTATCTGCCATCAGAATCAAAATTCTCAACTCGTCGGCTGGCCTTTCACAAAGGCTGTTGTATCATCCAGCTCCACTAGTCTCATTGACGTAGCTTGCTACGTTCTTTCTACATGCATTTAGTGGGCATGTTAGGATGGTGTCTGAGAAGGTCCGATAGCGCTGGCCAACAGTACCTCAAAATTGCAGTGTTACAGTCTCGTTCTGTCTGTGCCTTTGGAAACCTCTTGGCTTTCAGGTTCGACACAACATTTACACTCACATCTTGTCTGTGAGTAGATATTTCATCCTTTTTCTCTCGGCAACTGTCTGACACAATCCAGTACCAACAGACACCATTCTAACATCTGCATCCATGCCTTCTCTCAACGCTTGTCAAGCATCCAATATCTATCCACCTTTGCAATGTCACCTCCTCACATGTGCCATCTTTAAAATGAACAGATAGTATATCAGAACTGTTTCCTTCACGCGCGGCTTCTGATTCGATAATTTGATTGTTATCTTACTCAAATGACTTGTGGTATTTGTCAATATCCATGGAATACATGGTTTTCTTTTTTGGCCTGAAGGATGTTAAACTTCCGAGAAGCTTATCCAGCACATTCTCCAATGTAAGCTCAAATTACTTTATTTTCTTTATAATCTCTTTTGAGTACAGGACTCATACCTGCCACGCGCTTTGCGCGATGGCCCACACTCGCAAGTGCGCAAACTTGTGCGTATCTCTGAGCTTCGAAACAGGAGGTTTGACGACACCACCATAGGGCGGCATCTGGTTGGCCTACTCAACAACTTAAGGTTCGCCTGTGCAATTTGTCTGCCTTGAGTGGCAGGCTCAAAGGTGAACTTTAAACATCCTTGTACATTTAAGAAATCTTGTTTAAAAGTGCAGCGTGTTTGGAGTGTTTGTTTAATACCCGTATGCCAGAGACGTTTAAAGATTTGATTACTTTTTAATTTACTGATTTAAATACCTGTTCAAAGTACTTGTTTGATTCCTGATTTAAACACCTGTTTAAAGTACAGTGGACAAAGTACTGTAATCTCGATCCTCTGCACAAGGACATCCCTGAATCCAGCTCGTTTAAATGAAGTTTTAAACATGTTTAAATGGCGTTGGACATGTCCAGCCATGTTTAAAAAATATAGATCCGGATTCTTTGCTAATTGTGAGGAAATGAGCTTACCTATGTTGAGAGAGATGACAAAATGGTGGTAAGAGCGAAAGACCAAGGATGTGAAATTGAAGGTGATGAAGTGTAAGGGGTACAGAGTCAAAACTCCACGACTTGAGCACAATAGCAGTCCAAAGCTCATAGGAGCCATGCCACTGTCTGATTAACTCAGACTTTGACAAAAAGTTGAACAACAGCGCTGGATGGGTGCTTCTAATGCTATAGACCGTAGGTTGCCTGGTATTGGTAATGCTAGCAATATCGAGTACAAGTGGAGAACGATGTAAAGATCTGTAAGAGGCGCTCGCTCTTTTCTGACTCCATCACGTGATCCGCGTCTTCTCATTTAAATTTATCACTAATTAGCGAACGACTTATCCTTCGCTAACTACAAGACAGCTAGCCAGGCTATAAACCACCAGGTCGAGTCTCGGACGACATTCAGCATAGTCAATTTGACTTTAAAAGCCTGGATTCTGCGCATTCTCAGATGTTCCCTTCCCGATCTGCCTACCAGGCCCTCTACACAGAATTTCTCGCCAAAAGCCGCCACAACGACATTCCCAGTTCTCCTGTTTCCCGAGCTACGCTACGCGCTCTAATCGAGCAAACCCGAAGCGATCTGCGAAGTTGCTCCAGGAGTACCACTCGGAGCAAGATTTCGAGGGTCCTGGAACTTCAGGAATCTCTGTTGGCTCCTATTCGAGTCCTTCCCTCGGAGGTTTTGACAGAAATCTTTTGGCTAGTCATCGATACATCCAGTAGACCTGGTATTACTTACTCAACTGGGATGCCTACCAAGCTATCTGGGTGTATCTTTATACTCACCTGGGTCTGCTCCTGGTGGCGAGACGAGGCTCTTGCAAACCCTACCTTCTGGTCCAGGATAGTGGTTATTTATATCAGCTCTCCACGTGCCTTTCCCACTGCCAAGGTCACTGCATTTCTTGCTGAATGCATTTTACGATCGGGAGTATCGGTACCTCTGAGTATCACGGTTTCCTTCTCTTCATGAACAGATAGAAGTCTTCCAGCTCTCATCACTATGTTGGTAGACCACGCTCATAGATGGAGAAAGGCTGTATTGATATTTGACTCTACAAAACTGATCGACGACATATTCCCCTTCAAACCTTCCTCTACACATTTTCCTTTTCTTGAAGACCTATCATTTCGATGTTATGGTCATTCGGGCATAAATTCTGTCCTGGATCCGAGTCTAATCTTGGAGTGTCGCCCTCCTCTCCGGAAACTGGAACTAGATCACCTCTCAGAGTCCTATGTAGATGTCATAGCAAGTCGGAACTCGAAGGTCTTGAGAGTTAGCCTCTACAGCGGTGTATCTCTTGCCAGGTTGCTCCATGTGTGCCCTTGTTTGGAGTTCTTCGCACTTGAATCTTTTGAATTCAAAGGAAACCCTGCTAGTCAAATCGCTTGTCAGTCCTCTCTCTTGACTTTAGACATTGGTGGGGATACTGATACAAATGTCGACAATGGGGCCTGGACCGGTGTTACGTTCCCCAAGTTGACCAAACTTGATGTTACACTGCCAAACCTTGTTGACCATCGAAACTGGGAAGCAGCTTATGAACCCAATACTTCTCTCAGCGAGCTGAAAGAGGTGGTAAAGCAATCAAAGTGTGCATTACAGCGTGTCAATCTGATGTTTGTCGACAGTTATGGAATAGGGCCCCAAACAATCGAAATTGGGGAGAAGTTTTTTGAGGACTTGCCAGTCAAGGTGGAAGGGTCTTTTGTGGAGAACGAGTCATTGCAGGAATGGAAGGAAATCACAGAGATGATGAATACACAACGACGTCCGCGTTTGATATTTTCCGACTGGTCCAGTGGCTCCGAGTGATGCCCTACACTTCTGATAAAAAGAAATTGGATGATATGGCGATATGGTACATGCATAGATTTTTCGACCGGTGTCCTTCTGTAAACTATTCCATGTTGTTATCTTCGATAACTTACATCTGACCGTATTAGGTACATATAGAGGTACATTTCTCATACATCAATTACCTTCGACACGAGCATTCAAGGCTCTCTTTGACTAGGGAACATTAAATCAAAGCTATAGATACCCGTTAAACAGGCCAGAGTACTAAAGACCACAGAAACATTAAACCACCCACAGAGGCTGACCGTTACGGTAACTCATCGTAGCCTGCATCCCTCCTTGAAGACACAAACTTGGCGGGCTTTACGTGCTGCCGAAAATTCTCAAACACTCCAATGAAAAATCCTCGCAAGTGATACCATCGCGACTCTTAATCATCGCAGGCCACGTCGGAAGCGTATTCAGAATAGGTTTTGGTTGGTAGATCGACTTTTCGGGACCTACGAATTTCGATACACTGACCATGGATATTCGAGGTACATCAAACGGGTATCCGGGTGAACCTCCCGATAAATAGATATATAGGCTTTTCTCAATGGTAGATGAACGGATTTTCTAAATTTTTCAACCGGCTTGCATGAAGTTCGATTTCAATGTTTGATTTCAATGGGCCAGAGGTCTTTATAGAGAAAGTCAAATAGTATTGTATCCCAAGAATATTTTACAAAAAATAAGACACTGGCGCGAGAGGTACAAATCCGCATCGCAGAAATAACAGTTGACGTTGATAGAACTGGCTTTGTAGTCTACGGGAAGACTTGTAAGGTGAGGTCATCTGTCTCAAGAAGATATCGTGATTTTAGTGCCATACTCTTGACGAACTGGCAAAGGCAGTCTGAGCCCGGGGATTGCACGCGTCACTGGTCATGCTGGTACTCAATAATGAAAAGAATTTACGCCACCAATTTGCTCGTAGCTCTTGTCGCGCATAAAAAGCTTCGATTCTGTGAAGCCTAAGTATCAAAGCCTTCGAGGAGGTTCGAGACCCGCTAAGTAGACATTCTGAAATATGGTAAGAATACTTAGCGACAACCAATAATGGCCTAAAATTCCTCCTTATCACCATTTTTTTCCCTCCCACGTTCAACCTCGACAATTGAGTCTCCCATCCCGAAAATCCCAGCGATAAACCTGATAATCCTGCGCCGGTTCCTCAGCCCTTTGTGACACCTCAGTGTCAACCATATCCAATGCATATTCAGTCCGTCGCCAACTTCATGCTGTCTCTTCGCCTTCCCTTTTCTGTTCTTCGAACCACTGGCACGTTCCTTCCCACTTAGTAAAGTGTTTGTTCCCTGAGTTAAAGCAAGAGAGCGAACTTTCTTGATCTCAGCGACGAGAGTTGCGGAAGCAAACGGAAAGACTTCATTTCGGATGACCGTGTACCAGAAGGTGGTACCAAAGTTGGAGCTGGCGCGAAAGACGGTGGGAGAGGCGTGGCGGAAAAAGTGGATGGTATGATATGGGTTAACGACGTATTTGTCGGGTTTAGAGTCCGAGGACGTTAATTTTTGGGTAAAAGACTGGGAGGAGGATGGAGCGAGACATGCTGGAGTGGACGCAAGTTCTCGGTCATGAAGGATGAGCAAGGAGATGTATTGAATTATTTCGACTGGGAGGCGCGTGAATAGGTCTTTTGCTAGCGAAGTAACAATGTCGGGGAATGAGACTGGAGTTTGCAGAGATGTAAAAGCGAGGCTGGGGTCTATAAAAGGATCAACTAGCATATGCTACATGCGTGAAAAATAAGAATAGCATCTGCACATCATATGTCACTATTACATACCTGATGTTCAACAGTCCCTTCCCAGTACTGACCACATAACTTCTCCGCACCGCCCATTACCGCCAGATCTACATGAGTAGGTATAGAATCTCCCCGCGTCGTATGGTTTATGAGCCATTCATACACTCCATCCAGCTTCAGAGACTTGTCCCCCTTCATGACATTCTTCAACAGGCGATAACAAGCGTCGTGAACAGGAAAGCGAGACTGGTACGCCATGATGAACCGGCCTTCCTCCCCGCTGAATCTGACACCGGGTCCCGACTTGCTATCGGTCATCGTACCAATCTTACTAGCCTGAGCATGAAGGTAAGATGAGAAAGAGTACGAGCTGTCGGAACCAGAATCGTCGGAACCATCACGATAGACTTGTTCGATAAGGCGCCACTCGTCTTGCCATTGGACCTGGGACCTTTCTACGTCGAACTTGTCTTCCTCGGGGAAGCCCTTGGCCCAGTCTTCATCGCCCAAAAAAGGGCCGTAGGAGCCGCCGCATAGAGCACAGAAGGCTGACCGCATACCTAAGGTTGTGAAACTGTTAAACTTGTTAATGATGCCAAACCGAGAGGAAACGAGCGCACCCATGTTGGTAAAAGATAAAGAGATAGATGACAAAAACGGTGATAAGAGTGAAGAGCTGAGGATGAGAAGTTGAACATGATGAAGTGTACATCGTCAAAACTTGCACAGCAGTAATCAAAACCTTGTAGCAGCCATGGCATTTGATAGCACTGTCAGATATTCATATCTAGATTTTGACAATGGGTTGAATGTTGAACGTTGAACAACAGCGCTGGAACGGTGTTTCTGATGATATTCGTGGGTTGCCTAGTGCTGGCGACATGGATGTAAAGATGTATCATGTAATTAGGCGCTCATTTTTCTTTCACCACGTGAACCGCGTTGTCGCGCTCAATCTGCACCACCACGTTCGAGTTCGGACGACAATCAGCATCAGTTTTTGAAATCCTGGATTCCCAGATGTTCCATTCCCTCGAATCTACCTACCAGGCACTCCACACAGAATTCCTCGCCAAAAGCCGCCACAACGACATTCCCGAATCTCCTGTTGCCCGAGCTACCTTACGTGCTCTAATCAATCAGACACGAAGCGACCTGCAAAAATGCTCCGAGATTCATAGCCAGATTTCTCGGGTCCTGGAGCTGCAGGAATCTCTGTTGGCCCCCATTCGAATCCTTCCCTCGGATGTTTTGACAGAAATCTTTCAGCTAGTCATCGAAACATCCCCTAATCCTGGTATTACCTATACATCCCGAGGGTCTCCCAAGCTTGTTGGGTGTATCTTTTTACTCACCTGGATCTGCTTCTGGTGGAGAGACGAGGCTCTTTCAAACTCTACCTTCTGGTCCAGGATAGCGGTTAATTATACCGGCTCTTCACATGGTCCACCCATTACTGTGGCTGCATTTCTGACCGAATGCGTTTTTCGATCAGGAGTATCGGCGCCCATGCGTATTAGGATCTGTATAGAAAATACTAATTTCTTTCCATCTATCGCTGCCTTGTTGGTAGCACAGGCGCACAGATGGAGACAGGCTGCGCTATCGTTTCGCTATCAACAACAGATGGACAGCTTAGGCAGCGTGTTTCCCTTCAAACCACGCTTCCCTCTTCTCGATGATTTGTCATTCGATTCTCTCGATCCCAACATCGCTAAGCAAATCTTGGATTGCTATCCTCCTCTCCGGAAACTGGAGTTAGATGAGCTCTCAGAGTCTTCTATAGATGGTATAGCAGGTCGAAACTTGAACATCTTGAAAGTTGGCCGCTACAACGGCTTATCTCTTGCCAGGTTGCTCCACATGTGCCCTTGTCTAGAGTTCTTGAAACTCCAATCTTTCAGATTCAGAGGGAACGATGATGTTAAGCAAATCACTTGTCAATCTTCCCTCTTGGCCTTGGACATCGGTGGGGACATGGGTAATGATGATAGGATCGAAAATGGGGCCTGGACCGGTGTTACGCTCCCCAAATTGACCACACTTGATGTTACACTGCCTGACCTTGTCAATCATGATCGCTTGGAAGCACATCGCTTGGAAGTAGCTTACGAAGCCAGTACGTCTCTGGGCGAGCTGAAGGAAGTGGTAAAGCGGTCGAAGTGTGCATTACAGCGCGTCAATCTGACGGTGTATGCAGAAGATTATGAACGCCTTGAGCCCCAGCTCACACTCCAAACTGTGGACGAGTTTTTCAAGGACTTGCCAGTCAAGGCCGAAGGGTCTTTTGTGGGAAACAGGTTACTGCAGGAATGGAAGAAAGACATGGAGGAAACATAGATGATTATGAGTCCAGTGAAAGTGATTCCGAGTCTAGTGATTCCGAGTGATGCGACTTATGTTGCTCACTACACTTTCGATGAAAAGAAACTGATTTGGCAATACAGTACATAGAATATAGGTTTACAATAACTTTCTGAATTTTGAAGCAAGCATTGAAGGCTCTCTTTGACTAATGACCATTGGTAGATGTCAAAGCTGTATATATCCCCCGGATATTAACTTTCTACTTACAACCAGTGGCACCGCCATGTCCGAGACCAAGTTAAACCGCGTAGTCACTTGAACTCTAAAACATGGCCTCCGCCTGTTCTCAGATATACTCTACCCTTGAATCTGCCTACTACCAGGCACCCAATTTTGAGGGTCCTTACACTACAGGAATGATAAAAGCTTTGTTCCTGCAAAATTTGAATAAAAACGGTCAACAAGGTGTTCGAAATTCACTAAATAGATCTAATAAGTATTCAACAGTCCCTTCCCAGTACTGACCACATAACTTCTCCACTCCGCCCGTTACTGCCAGATCGGTATGAGTAGGTACAGAATCCCCTGCGTCGCATGGTTTGCAAGTCATTCATATACCTCAATCTAAATCTAGAGGTCTGTCTTTCATAACATTCTGCAACAGGAAATAACAAGAGTTATGGACAGGAAAGCAAGACTGGTACGCCGCAATGCACTGGCATTCCTTCCCACCAAATCTGACACTGGGTCCCAACTTGCTATAGGCCATTGTACCAATCTCACTAGCCCAAGCACGCGATCACCCTGAAATTCAAAAAAACAATGAAGCTAATCAGAGAGGTGTATTACCGGCGAACTGAACATCTGCCTGGGCAAAAGTTTTGCCCAGGCAGATGTTCAGTTCTTTCTTGAAGCCATAATTGAAGACCTCTATTCCCTGTTTCTCTTTCTAGAAGAGGTTTATGACAAGGCTAGAGGGTGATGATACTTCAAGTTGGCATAGGAGAATTGCTTCAGTTTTAGCCAAGATTTTAGCAATGGTTACCACTATACAGGATCAGTTCAGCTATACATCTAATGAGATCTATGGCACACTACAGCAACATAAGGAAGACGTCTTGGATCCTGTAGCTCCGGCTAATCAGTTTTCTGCAGGTACCTTTTCCAGTAGCTGGGACATATCCCCAGACTTTCCACGGAATGATAATCTTCTATCCTCCACTGACTCGCAGTGACTCACTGGTGGTCTCTATTCATTCTCCAATCACTCTCTGCCTACCAGACTTGGACTGATGTTTTCTTTTTGTTTTTTTTTTTAGTCCAAGTATAGTAGGCAGAGAGTGATAGGGGAATGGGTACAAGACCACCAGTGGGTCAGTGGAGGATAATGGAGAAGGAAGATCACCAATCTATGGAAAATCTGGAGATGTGTCCTAGCTGTTGGAAAAGGTAAGTGCACAAAACTGATCCGCTAGAGCTACAGGATCCGAGACTTCTTCCTTAATGTGCCATAGATCCCATCAGATGCATACTGAACTAATCCTGTGGTACCCATTGCTAGAACTGAAGAGATTCTCCTGTGCCAAGTATCATCACCCTCTGTGCAAGCCTTGTCATGAAGCTCTTCTAGAAAGAGAAAGAGGGAGTAGACGTCCCTATTCCCTCTTTCTCTTTCTAGAAGAGCTTCGTGAATCATGACAGAGGTCGTCAATCATGGCTTCAAGAAAGGGCTGAAACGTCCACCTGGGCAAAACATGCCAACCCTTTTGGAAGGCACTAAATCCAAGCAATCAAAACCTAATAAAAAGAACATCATGAGAAAAAGTGCTTACCTGTTGGTCTCTAACCAGCGTAGCCTGTGTTTCAAGAAAGTCTGGGTATCCGCCAGCCTGCCGGTCATTCCGGAGATCAGATATTTCCATCACCAACTTTTCTTTCTGTTGTCCAGGTGCTTGGAGTGCTTTTGCCAGGCTATGCCAGAGTCGTAATGCTCAATAAACTATGTTCTGACAATTCCGTGATTGTGCTATCAAAGACCACGTTCAGAGAGATCAAATAGCCAGAGGCAATGTAAACATATAGTACCGGTCTCTCTTGGAAAACTCATCCCAACTACAGAGTAAAAGACTATGAAGGTCGGTAGTAGTTACTGACCTTCATGGTCTTTTACTCTGGAGTTGGGACTTGAGTTGGGATGCTAGACAGGAGTGGCCTCCGAGTCAGGAGTCAAAAATTGTGTCAAAAGCCTAGCTGTGGCCGGGTGAAGATACAGTTGTGTGAATAGGAGTAGACAGTTTGTAGTGTCATCCACAGGGACTGGAAAGCCAGTATTGGATGAGTCTGAATGGTTGTTGAGTGTAGAAGACATGTGGAAATGGTTGTTGGTTGGTTGAGTTGGAGAAAGACATAACAAATCCGTGCAGCTTAAATAGCAGTGATTGTGCAGCAGGGAGTTAAGGACAAATTTTCGCACTAACCCAGACAAGGACACAGCTTTAATTGATGGGTTTCAAGCCAACAGCGCATGTAACATCCAGCTATCGACTCATGCTCACTAATTTTTCCGAAAATACCCCTACAAATTCCCTGAAACCCGCATAAACATGAGATTTAACTGCCCATTAAAGCTTGAATGCTCACTAATGCGCTCGGAAATGAAACCGAAACTCCACATAGATGATGTGTTTCAAGTCTGCATGAGATTTAACTTCCACTTTAATGTTTATTGCTCAGTAATAGACTCGGAAATGAACCCGAAATATCAGATATGGAAATCTCAAAGACACTCCAAACTCGAAACCAAAGAATGGTTATTAACTGTGATGCATCTGAAACCTTACTTGACCAATGGCACCAAAGATTCCCGCGTAATCTACCAATCAGCCGCTCCTCATAATAACCATCATATCATTGATATGCAAACATTTCTATACAATCAAACAATCACAATTTCGAAACAATCATTCAGTTTGATGCACTTGGGGTAAATTTGATCCTTGGACATAAGGATAAGTGCCTCTGAAACCTCCGATACATCCCAATCATGAGGCTAATGGAACATATATGATTTGCCAATGTTGGCTTTAGCCTTTCACACTGCTGGAATCCCCGACTCTGACCGAAGGGAAGGGAGGGTCTTGTAGGTGCCAATTGAGTGTTGGATTCTTCAAAAACCGCCAGATCGGGTAGTTCTTTCCCACCTGAACTTCAGCCGCCGTGCCAGTTGTTTCATGTCGAGCCGCTATGCCGGCTCGTCTGTTTTTCAATGATCTCCATCAACCATGAACGTTTCGGATCACTGCCGGGAGGCTCATGCCCAACTAGGCTATACAGGCGCATATGACCTACCGGCATCGCCAAGGCATGGCAATTCTTCTTGTTCCTCGTACTTCCCCTCTTTTGAGCTGCTTTCACAATATTCATTATGATAAGAGCCTCTAGCATTTATAATACAACATGCTATTGATACTGAATTTAGTACTTACAGCTATCCCTTGAGTAGGTGCTAACCTGGAAAAGGTCATGTTAATAATGCTGGTTATTGGGCTAGTCTATTTCTTGATAGCCAATCTTCTGATCTCCAGATCTTTGTACGAACATCAGCTTGAGTTAATTGTAAAACCAGGGGTGTCTTGAAATTTCCCGCTTCCTCAACTCTAATTGAAGGGAAAGGAGGGTCTTGTAGGTGACAAACAAGTAAAATGTTGGAGTCTTTGAAAGTCACTAGATCAGGCTCAAGATTGGGCTGTTCTTTCAGACCTGATGTTAAGCCGGCATGCCGGTTAGTTCGTTTCCGCATTGCTAAACTTCCTTCCTGCCCGATCCAATACCTCAGCCTGAAAGGGGTGCCCGGACCGTGAACCCGTGATATCGGGTCGGTCGGTCGGTCGGTCCCTTGAGTGAGGTCTTAAAAAAAATTTGACATCCATATTTCATGCAGATATATGCATTCTGAAACTTATTTTAGGGGCCTGAAACATGCTAATCACACATAATTAATGCTACAGCGACTATTTAGCCTTTAAAAGGCATGTAAAGGGTGACAGTGGTTTGGGACTCGTCCTAACAGTACTGTACTACCACTGTATTTTGAACTCGGCAAACTTCAGGACTGGGGTTCCCACTGAAAGTTGAAGGTAAGTAGCATCTACATGATGGTAGCCTGTACGGGTATGTACAATCAATATCTGGTATTTATAAGGTGCTCATGTGGTGTAGGGATTGCTAGCTTTGACCTCCGAGGGGAAAAAAATTCCTAATATGGCAGTTTACATAAGCTTTTTGGTCGGTCGGTCTCCCTCACTGGGTCCTTAAAAAAAACAATTGACCCAATGTAACGGGTTCACATCCCGGGCACCCCTTGTCAGCCTGAGCTCTTCTGAGCTACTCTTGAATGTTTTTTTTGGAACGTTGCTTGTCAGTGACTCATGTCACTAACAACCTCAAAGTACCTTCGGGCAAATGACAAAGTCGTTTCCTTCCCGCCATTATCATTTGCAGGCCACTTAGCATTATGCACAAGTGCTAGGATAACACCCCGTGTGGGACTACGCGCTCAGTCTCTCCTACACTCTTCAACAGTAGCAAAGCCATAGAAATAAGATAAAAGGCATATACCCTCAATTCATACTGCAGCACAATGCACTACTAGAACCCTCATTCCCTCCATAACCATGCGGAGGGAATATATATCTCCTGGAGAATGTTCTTCCAGGTGTTTCTGAGTAGACCTTTGGTTATGCATCCACTCTGAGCTTTGTTCAAACTGCAATGATAGAATATGTATATAGGTGGTAGATTTGTTTTGTGGATCATGTATGTGAGGGACTGAGACCTTGTTGAGTCTTATACCCAATAGCTTAAATGCTGGCTTGATATTCAGATCAACAAGTTTATATTATGTCCTTTTAACCATTTTAGTGATGCTGTTGCTCTTTGTCCTCGCAGCATTGCAGGTAGCGCATATTTTCTTCTCCCAATGAGTCCCTGTCGTCCCATTTTTGAGAGTGTGTTGTCAAACCTTGGATAAATGTTTTTGAGTTGGTGTGTATTTTTAGGTCAGTAACTGAGTTGAGCCATCCTTGATACCAATAATTTCCCTTGTAAGTTCAGCTCAGGTGGGACTCTGATTGCTCAGATTACTTATACCTTGAACCTTCATGGTTGGGCAAGAATACTTGTTCCTACCCTGCTTCTGGTCCCATTCTGACCATTGAATGTCATCACTGAATTTCCCATCAAATTCTGTGAAGATCTGGATATCCGGAACCAATCCAGAACACATCTGTTGTATATATCCGGCGCAGGGACTGAAGGAGCTGTTAGGCTCAAGAGACAGAAGAGATCAGCCTATTGGTCTAAGGTTCTCTTTGTGGTAAATCCCTAATCAAAAACTGCTATGAGGACATAGTTTTTTCAGTTTTTGTAGTAAGTATGGGGCTTTTCTCACTTTCTTCTCACTATAATTAGAGATGTCCACGAGTCCAAGTCTTCACAAGTACTCGCAGGTAAGATCCGTGGGAAAACCCGCAAGTATGTGACTCGCGGATCCCAGGATCCGTTTCCCACGGGTCAGGCGCGGGTCACAAGTCAGACATTTGCAATTTTCAGTTGACTTGCAAGTACTTGTGTGACTTGTGCAAGCAATATGAACTCATATATTTGTTGTTGGTGATCAAAACTTACAGTAATTAATAGTATCATATTTATTATAGTACTTATCAAGTACTGCCACACATGTTTGAGGTTGTAGACAGCTGACAGCGACTGAGCGCTTATTTTAGCGCCCAATCGCCGTAGGCTGTCTACAATCCAAAGCCTAACTGTCAGTACATTTTTACTTCATACCATAGTATGAAATTAGTGTAACAAGTAAAGTACAGGTTTTTAATAGCATTATACACTGTACAATCACTGTATGCAAGTAAATAATGGTAAATACTTGTGAATATAGCTGTAACTACTTGATTAGTGTGCGGATCCACAAGTTCTTGTGAGACCCGCAAGTACTTGCAGATAATACTTGCGAGTCAGTGACCCGTTTCCCACGAGTCAGCCGCGAGTCACGAGTCAGGCCTTTTAGGCCACAAGTACTTGCGCTCCGGATCCAAGTATACCTTGGATCCGGACTCGTGGACATCTCTAACTATAATAAGCCTCATTCCATTGGCTGGGCTACTGGAAAGGCAAACTTAACTACAACTACCACACACATATTACACTGCCACCTACTTGTTGAACAGGTTCTTAAACTGAGTCACGGTGGACCTTGGTGGACCAGTATTAAATAAGAACTAAGGAGTCAGGAGAGATGTAATTGTTGTATTTTGCCGATCGGACGTGATACAACTCTGGTAGTACTTACCAATCATTACCTATCCAGTTACTGATGCTTTGTATGTACCGGACCACCTTTAATATTTACTATTCAGTGTAAACAGTATATAAGCCTTCTCTGAGGCCAGTACCTACCGTCCTCTAATCTAGTCTCTTCTTTCTCTTGAGCTTCACGGCTACTTCAGTCCCTGCGCCGGATATTTACAACGGTAATCAGGCCAGAATCAGGCTCTGGTTCACTACGGGAAGAGAAGTCAGTATTCCTTACTGACTAAGACAGTAATTCTGTACAAATACAGTAATCTTTACTGTCTTTTGAAGGACAGTTATATCTAATGTCTACGAAGACAGGTATGTCTACTGTCCTTTTATGGGGGCAGTAATATGTACTGTCCATATTTTTATGGTCAGGCATAATAACTGTCCCATATTTTAGGGTCAGTTATTTACACTGACCATCTTCTATGGACAGTCATTAACTGTTATTATAATATCAGTTCTACTCTTAAATCTCTAAGTACTAGCGTGCAACGTTCAACGTCCAACTTTAAGCAGCTAAAAATGCTAAAAAAATGTAACACAGATTCCGAGTAGTAACTCGAAAATATCTCAAAAACGTCGAGTTCACGGATTGAACGGTGTACTTGCCAAAGTAGGGGACAGTCAGGGCCGGCGTTGATCACAGCCGGGGAGCACTACCGCTACACTACATGGTTACAGTATTACTCAACAAAGAACATTCAAGATAGAATAAGAGTGCAGAGAAACAATACTTTGTGTCCAGATGAGTGAGTTGGGGATGATGCCATCTCATTATCTCGTTATTGTGTAGGGGACCGGATACTAGTGGACTGCTTTTGTATATCATGGATACATGTAAACTCGCAATCTCAAAAAATTGGCTTATGGCAATTTCTGTCAATTTCAAGTTCACCAGCTAAAGTCCTGTGAGAGAAGTTGGAAATCAGGTTCAGCTTAGAGCCAGCATGGTAATTTCAAAGCTCGCATTGAATTTTAGACTACAGAATGATACGACACAGCGGGGCGAAACCGAAAGAACTATAGCTCAGCTTGGACTTAACGAATTTCGACGGGTAGCACAGCCATATCTGATATGACGTCATTGTCTTTTGACAGACGCGTCGCGTCTCTCTGACTACTACCACCATGTTCCCCCTTCTTTTACTGGTAAAAACTGCCTCTATCTCATCCTGGCCGTCTATTATCTACACGCTGACAATAATTTCACTTATCTGATGTGATTCGGCTTCTATCCGGGCCCTTCTTGCGGAATCGACAAAATTGGCTTTCAGGGATCTTTTCAGTGATTAGAGTCGGATGAAGAGGCTGAATCCGGGTGTTATGAATGCTGAGAGGTCCTGGGCCTTGCGCAGGTGACTTTTCTTTCTGATTTCGTGTTTAAATTTGTCAGTTTTCTCTAGGTTTTCCGGGTTCACGTTTAGTTGCGTTCTTCTATCAGCGGCACAGCCATGTCTAACGGGCCTTTATCTACCTGTTCCGCTAACTCTCAGAGGATATCGCCATAAGCACTCATTGCATTTCTTTTCGTTTCTGGAGGCCCGTCCATCGAATAGGATACGCACAACCCATTCCGACTCATGTAAGTCCTTGTAATTCAATCTTGCCATTTCCTAAAGTGCCAGACCTCCCCTTTCGCCGGCTCTGGTGGGCATTAATCCATTACGCATGCCTTTCATCAGCGTGCAGACTACCTACTTTTGATAGGCTGGCCGTTCTCTGTCTCGATGGTTTTCTGACTCTCTTTTAGGTCGCTTTTACTTCAAAATCTGGATTGATACCCCTGTTCACAAAACCGCCGACCCGCCATGAGGATCAAGCTATCTCGTCCGCCGCACTCGGCCTTTCCTCGTGTTCCGATGCGCCGTTCAGGCTCTTCAGACATTTGTTATCCCACACGTTGACCGCTTCACTAATTCACCAATATAGTTGTCATACATCGCACAACCTACGGCCCTCTCGGCACCGACGTCTGGTGGCACCTCAACTTTGTCTTGGAGACATACACATTTGCCCAACCAGCTGTGCTTTATTGCATCAAAGACATCGGCGCTGTGGATTTTTACTTTTTGGCAGCAGGTACATGCTAGGTACGTTCATGCCTGTGTTGGCTTCTACGTCATGTTCCTTTTTCTTCATCTCGCTTTCTTCATCATGTCGCATCTTCACTGATCCTTCGTCATTCTTCGTTGTCCTTACTCTTCTTACTCTTCTTACTCTTCTTACTCCACCCCCAGATACGACACCTCCCCTCCATTCCGGCAACTAATGATTGAGCTCACGGTATACTGGGTCATCTCTGGCGCTATATACTGCGGACTCACCGCTGCTGTTGCTTGGGGTGCAACTCTGAACTTTGCATTCGGGTACGTATCCTCCCTTCCTCCCTCCCTCCCTTCTCATCTCTTCCTCATCTTTATCCTTTCTAACCTATCGTACACCCCACAGCTGGGTCCTTGGCCAATTCTTCATCTGGGCCTTCCTCAGCTGGCTCGGCTGCCACCTCTTCGCCCACCGCGGGCTCCATCGCGAATGCAACTTTGTGTTCTGATCTCAAGGTACGAATCATCTTCTCGAGAGTAGCGCATCAAAGCTGAACTTCATGGTAATACCAATATCCCTCACCACTGTTCCCCACTGTCCACGTGTATGGGATCTTGGGAATGACATTCCGATCGAGTAAATCTCGAAGGTACGCTTCCGTTACCTGATAGTTTTGTTTTCTCTAAGACCATTTTGTTGGATGCACTGTCTGTGGGATAGCAACCGGGATGAGAGTGTTTGGTCATCAAGGTCTATGCTAGGCGAGAGTAGTAGTAGTCCTTTGTACAGTACTTGATCCAATATAACTGTATTTCCATTGGATATCTTAGTAGACAGTTGATATAACTGCCCTGGTACATTAGATATCACTGTCCTAACACAGTCAAGATTACTGCCCTAGGACAGTAATGGCTACTGTCTTAGACAGGTCAAAAGACAGTTATTGAGAATGCAGCCAAGAACTTTGGCAGTAATCTTGACTGTCCTAGACAGTAATACTGCATGTCTAGTCAGTACTATTTAACGTCTTGTACAGTTAGATTTCATGTCTTTCAGGTCGTTATATTACTGTCTTTCCTTCCCGCAGTGGGTTTGGAACTCCTTGTGTCAGTAACAAAAGTCATTTCTTTTCTTAGTTTCTGTTGATCTGTTTAGTACCAGGGAAGCTTTTTGCTGAACAATGAAGTCAAAATGAATTTTTATTGTCTTTCCTGTGATTTTTTATTACAGGAAGTGAGCAGCTTAATTACATCTGAGAAATTGGGCAGTCGTTTGAGCTCCATAAATAAAACAACTAGACCATGAACTAGACGGATCCCCAACGGATCACTGGATTTCAGCACAGAACTGGTGCAGCACCAGGGCCAGCTTGTGAGTAGCAGCCAGCAAGTCGAAGGTGTCAGTTAACTGCGGTGCAGCGGGGACTCATACAATAAGGGATAAGTGTATACTGGTTCGACCTTCATATCAGGTCATATACTTATACTACAGTACAGGTACTTACTGTTGAATGAGAATGTATCTGGGCAAACTTGGCCCGTGTAAGATTAGGAGAAGATTTCTATTTTTGTATCCGTTCTTATCTAACTTACTGTACTTGTAGCTACCTGCGTATGTAAGCTACCTCAGACATTTACTCCGTGAAGTATTCGTGCTGAGGTGAGCTCGTTCTTCTCTTATTGCTGTATCATATGTTTACTTATCATGTATTAGTTCTACTACTTACTTTACAGGTATATAATAGACGTTTACTCCGTGAAGTATTCGTGCTGAGTCTACTACTTACTTTACAGTGCACAAATTTATTCCAACACTTACAGACCCGGTAGACATCTCTAGAGTACCTGAGTAAGTAAATGAGTAGGAACAGTATCAGTGCCGAATTGCAGTGGTGCCAATGTGCCATCATCGACTCAACAGCTACAACGGAAGCACCTCACTTCCTAAAGCAAAGTGAACTAAAAACCCAATAGAGAAATTAATGTGAGTAACACAGGGAGTGCCTAGACATTGATCTGTCTTGTAGTCGGGGATTGCTGCGCAGCAGCATTAAGGATGGGGCAAGGGCAATTTGGCAAAACCACACAAATCCGGCAACGCCACCGTCACTACCACTGAACGTCGCTACAGGTTGCTGCTTTCCTTTCGTTGTCCTTGCCATTGGCAGGGAATCAGTACCATTTTGTATACATATCAACTTTCCAATGAGCACTCCGTTATCCTACCAACTCCCATGTTAGAGCAATTTCTCCGCTCA
Organism: Rhodocollybia butyracea; assembly: GCA_015501585.1. NCBI lineage: Eukaryota > Fungi > Basidiomycota > Agaricomycetes > Agaricales > Omphalotaceae > Rhodocollybia > Rhodocollybia butyracea. Next base: position 135,098 of record JADNRY010000057.1, read on the forward strand.
ACTTGCCACTTGTTTGGTTTAACTAATAACAAATATAGTTAAACCCAATGCTTTATCTCTCGAGTAGCTAGTATCTGCCCTCCCGCAGCCAGACAGTAAAATCAGGGCAGACGGCACATCTCTGGGCCAGTTTTTCCTCTCTTTGGACTACGTATGCCTTGTATCAACTTTGTATTAGTATCTAGGACCACAGCTTCGAGAAGTTGGAGTAAATGCAAATTAGATTCTGCGGTAGATACCTAACTATAGTAGCTAACTATAGCTAGAGAATGGTAATACGTGCGTTTGCATCTGCATGCAAACGAAAGACCTACGACGTACGGCACGGGTTTGCTAAATCGAGCAAGTCCCGCGGTAAGCCGCTCCATGAACCATAGGTTTCCAAACCGGCATGAACCGCCCACGGCCTCATCGAAAGAACCAACTCGAACATTGTAAACTGATCGAGTACCTCAAAGTATGCATAAGTACATTGTCGACGTAACGTCGGAAGGTGAGGTAGGTCGAGTTCAAGGAGTTCAAGGAGGTGGTGTCTGAGAACATGGCGGAAGGAGAAAACCGAGAGTGTAGAACAACACTGAAAAAGGGCCGAAGAGTGAGGACATTGGCATCCGTACCCATGCGTATACTTGACGGAGATTCCACCTGCATTGCCTTCCCATCATTCACGGTTCCTTGAACACGTTGAGTTTCGTCCTGAGCCTGTCGGTGTCGCGTAAGCACAAAACACTGACGCGCAACACCATCGACCTTCTAGAGATCCTTTATCGTTTTGAAGGAGATGGCATAGCAAAGGGCGGTTATCTAGGAGCAAACAGCAAAGGAGGAGCTACAAAACGAACTAGTAAACAAGTTTATAGAAAGAAACATACGCAATCACCCCGACGCCTCAACCACCTCCACACCTCTAACCCAACAAGCCATTCCTACTCCCGATAGTTCGCCTCCATTACTCACCATCGTCGCGTTCCCATAATCCACATCGTCAACCATCATTGCGCTCACAACGCTCCGTTCCAACAAATGCCCACAGCACGACGAATTGGCGTTCGTCTGGTTCAAATGAAGAACAGTATTCAACACATCTTTTACGAAACTGTGGTTGTACAGCGAGGAACAAGATGGACCCTCCTTCTCGCTCTCCTCCCACTCGAAAACCATTGCATCCACACCCTTCGGCTGTTCCCTTTCACCAATAACACGCATCCCTAAGAGGACCCTCTTCTGCTCCTTCGTCGTATGTCATTGCTTCTCTCTCCTTATCTCTCTCCGTGGTATCAGCGATCAATGAGAGACGTGGAGAGCTACGGTTTTGCGGCAGATGCTTGGCCAAGGGCATTTGCGAGGTGTTATGTTGCGGGGATGGATAGGGGACGGCCCAGAGAGCTACTGGAGGAGATGTGCGAGTTTGGCGGGTTGTGGGATTGATGGGATAATAAAACGGAGGTCGTAAAGAGCACCAAGATGACATTAGAATCGAATGACGGATCCACGAGGGATACATGGCAAGGGAAAAGGAAGTCGGAAGATGTCGATGAGCGGCTAGGATGACCAAAATGGATAGATTCAATGATAAGTGGAAGACTTGCGGTGAGGGTGTGGTAGTAAGGCCGGCGAGGAGCGTAAAGAGAGACTTGCTGATCATCTCACTAGCCCGAGCATAGAGCTCGTCTGCGAAGGAGTCGTCGGAACTAGAATCGTTGATACCATCACACTAGTCTTGGTCGATAATCGGTAAGGCGCCGCTTGTCTTGCCATTAGACCTCCGTGTCGAACTCTTTGCCGCCCAAAAATGGGCTGTAGGAGCCGCCGCATAGAGCACAAAGCGCTGACCGCATAAGTTATATAAAGAATGGTAATTAGAAAATTTTCTAATCATGCCAGGAGAAAACGCACCGAAAAAAAATAATGGTGGCAAGAGTGAAGGACCGAGGATGAGAAATGGAGAACTTGCCACAAACGGAGAATGATGTAAAGATCTGTAATTTGTAAAAGAGGCGCTCGCTCTTTTCTCTCGCTCCATCACGTGAACCGCGTATCGCTCAATCTGGACTCACCATGTCGGACGACGTTCAGCACAGTCCGTTGGACTCCAAAAGCTTAAAATCCACGCATTCTCCGACGTGTTTTGCCCTCGAATCTACCTACCAGGAACTCTACACAGATTTTCTCGCCAAAAGCCGCCACAACGACATTCCCAGTTCTCCTGCTGCCCGAGCTACGTTACGCGCTCTAATCGATCAGACACGAAAGGATCTTCAGTCGTGTACCGAGACTCCTATTTGTAGCCAGATTTTGAGGGTCCTAGAACTGCAGGAATCCCTGTTGGCTCCCATTCGAATCCTTCCCTCGGAGGTTTTGACAGAAATCTTTCAACTAGTCATCGAGGCATCCACTAAGCCTGGTATTACCTACAACTCCCGGGTATCTCCCAAGCTTTCCGGGTGTATCTTTGTACTCACCTGGATCTGCTTCTGGTGGCGAGACGAGGCTCTCTCGAACTCTACCTTCTGGTCCACGGTTACTTATGCCAGCTCTTCATATGCCACCTTACCCACTACTGAAGTAACTGCTTTTCTGAATGAATGCATTTTGCGATCGGGAGCATCGGTACCCATGGATATCACGGTTTCCATTTCGCGGAGAGATGAAAGTCTTCCGGCTCTCACTACCATTGGCATGTTGATAGCGCGTGCTCATAGATGGAAACGGGCTGCATTTTCGTTTCAATCTCTTCATCTGATTGACATCATATTCCCGTTCAAACCCTCTACGCATTTTCCTTTTCTCGAAGATCTGTCGTTTCAATGTCACGATGATCCCGGCATAGACCCAGTCCGGAATCCAATCTTGGAGTGTCACCCACCTCTCCAGGAACTGGAACTATCTACACTCCTGGAGTCATATACAGATGTCATAGCAAGTCGAACCTTGAAGGTTTTGAAAATTGACTGCTACATCGGTGTATCTCTTGCCAGGTTGCTCCATATGTGCCCTTGCCTCGAGTCCTTGATACTCTTCTCTTTCATATTCAGAGAGAACGCTGATGCTAAGCAAATCACTTGTCAATCCTCCCTTTTGGCCTTGAACATCGGTGGGGACGTGGGTAATTATGATAAGATCGAAAATGGGGCTTGGACCGGTGTTACGTTCCCCAAGTTAACTGAACTGGATGTTACACTGCCTGACCTGATCGATCACGAAGACTGGGAAGCGGCTTATGATGCTGACACTTCTCTCAGCGAGCTGAAAGAAGTAGTAACGCGATCAAAGTGTGTATTACAGCGCGTCGATCTGATCGTGTATGCAGAAGATTATGAGCACCTCGAACCGGAGCTCACACTCCAAATTGTAGACAAGTTTTTCGAGGGCTTGCCAGTAAAGGCGAAAGGGTCTTTTGTGGAAAACGTGTCCTTGCAGGAATGGAAGGAAAATATGGGGAAGACGATAGATGCAGTTTGATAGACACCCGCTCAGCTCCAGTGAGTCCCAGTGACGCCTTACACTTTTAGTAATGCTAGAATTTTGGACAGGTTCCTGTATACTCTGTTTAATATGTAGTCGTTATCTCCTATAAGGCTCTCTTTGACTAGGGAATATTCAAATCTGGGTGGGAAACTAAGTAGATATGTAACCCCATTAATAGCACGTAACCTACTAGTAAAAATACATCTTACCGTACCCTGGAAGTGCAGATGTTTTTCGATCATCCGATGCGAGTGGTGCTCGTGAATATCATGTCTAGGAGACGGAATGGAGATCAATGTACAATCATCTATTATACTTAATGCGCTAAACGCGCCAAGATCATTAGTACTACTACTACCTCGAGTTCGGAACGATGAGGGGTATATAAATCATGTGATTCGCTAGGGCCGTGCCTCGCATTCAACTTTCTCCAACCACCATGTCCGAGGCCAACGCTCAACAACATAGTCAGCTATACTCTAACAGCCTGGCTTTCGCACATTCTCAGATGTGCTCTCCCTCGAATCTTCCTACCAGGCACTCTATACAGAACTCCACGCCACTGGGAGCCGTCACAACAACATTCGCACCTCTCCCATTGCCCGAGATAGGTTATGCGCTCTAATTAATCAGACACGAAGTGATCTACAAAGATCTTCCGGGAGTACTGCTCGGAGTCGGATTTTGGGGGTCCTGAAACTGCACGAATCTCTGTTGGCCCGCCGCCCCCGTTCCGAGACATCCGATGGTGTTACTTACTCATACCTGAAGTCTACCAAACTATCCGGGTGTATCTTTTTATTCACCTGGATCGGCTTTTGGTGACATGGGTCTCCTCGTACTCAGCCTTCCGGTCCCGGATAGAGTTCACTTCTTGCCACCTGAATGATCCGCTAACAATTGCTGAAGTGACCGCATTTTGCTATCGGGGGTCTCGACACCCTTGAGTGTTGGGATCATTCTAGCAGACCTCAAGAGCGATGCCCTTCCATACCATGTTGGTAGGACAGGTTCAGAGATGAAGGCAGGCTGCGCTGATGTCTGCCTCTCGACAACCGATCGATAGCCTGTTCCCTTTCAAACCTTGCCCGACACGCTTTCCTCTGCTCGAATATTTGTCCTATAAGTCTGGCAACATAGATTTTTTTCCGAGTCTACTAATCTTAGAGTGTCGTTCCCTAGGATATCCGGATAAATGTCCTTAGAGTCACAGACTCTAAATGGCCTATCATTGTATGAGTCAACTTGACCTCGGAGTTTGAAGCTTGGATGTGTTGAATGAGTTCTTAATTTACACACGCAACAAAAATCATTGTATCTCATAGAATGGGTAGGAGATTCCGAAGATTCATACCCGCCTGGTCGGAAACTCGCGCCTCTTATCGAGCACGATTGGCGTTTCCATACACGTTGAATCAAAGGACTCGGAGGACCATCCTTTTTCCCGATAGTGGCCAATAGTATGCGCATTAAAATTGCTTGTATTACGACTCTCTTTTGCCCGCGCGGATGTCACGGCTACCTACAATCGTACAATCGTAAGTCCCATCTGATTTTCAAAAGAACCTAGTATATCCTTCCAATATCCTTCACCGTCTCATCTTATCGAGATCACTCCAAGCCCGCAACTCCCGCTTCATTGTGAGTGAAATAAGAACAATCCTTTGAAGCTCTAATCAATGTTTCCTGAGAACGCCAGCGTCTGGAAACCGGAGGAAATGACCGTCTTGTGAGGAGTGCCATACAGTGGCAGTATCCATAGATATTCGAGGGAATTCGAACGCGTTTCTCGAACCTCCTTAGCTTAACAGGTTCCAAGTGGTGCTAGAGTCATTGTTTAGATCTGGTATGTCTCCAACGCTGATATCAATTTCTCTGGAACCCAAAGTCAGGCGGCTTACCAACGTATTGCAAGAACACTGGAGGCCCGACGACATAGGTTTCTATTAAGATGGTGAGGCACAGTGATTTTTCGAATTATATGACATGAATGCATTGGAGAGCATTCCATACGTGCATACTGGGGCAGATATGCGCCGCTTTGGCCATTCCTTTTAAATTTTTGTACTGATAATGTTTACTCTGTCATACTGTACAGTTCGTATCTACCTCAGCGCCTAGGCTCCCTCATTTGCTTCACAAACAACTGAGGTGAGACCGAACAAGTACACATCAGTTTCACTTTACTCAGGACGTACTTATAGTATATACAGGTAGCTACCAGTACATTTGCTTCACAAACAGCAACTAAGTTTATTACTTCTGCAGGGTGATGCTAGTAAATACCAAGTTTAACTGGGCTGGAGATCAATGCTATCGAACGCGCGACAAACGGCCCGCCGGAATAAAGTCATGTGACCCGCTCGCGTTTTATCTTAAATTTTTGAAGTTAAATTTTTGATTTTCTGCTTGCAATGCTTGCAACATGTCCAAAGCCAAAATCCAAGTGCATAATCAGATGTACAGCAAAAGATCGACTTCCGCGCTTTCTCAGAGGTGCTCTTCCTTTGAATCTGCCTATCAGACACTCTACACAGAATTCCTCGCCAAAAGCCGCCACAACAATATTCCCTCCTCTCCTGTCGCCCGAGATAGGCTACGCGCTTTAATCTCTCAGACCCGAAGCGATCTGCAAACATGCTCAGAGAGTACCACTCATAACCAAATTTTGAGGGTCCTGGAACTGCAGGAGTCTCTGTTGGTTCCCATTCGAACCCTTCCCTCGGACGTTTTGATAAATATCTTTCAACTAGTCATCGAGACATCCGATGAACCTGGTATCACCTACGCACCTTCGAAATACTGGAAGCGTCCCTTCAAACTCTCTGGGTTTATTTTTCCACTCACTTGGATCTGCTTTTGGTGGCGAGACAACGCTTTTTCATACTCAGCCTTCTGGTCCAGGATAGCACTTAATTGTGGCTCTATTACGCCACCCAGTACTGAAGTGACTGCATTTCTGAATGAATGCATTCTCCGATCGGGAGTGTCAGCACCTATGAGTATTAAGATTTCCATATCTTTACAAATGGGTCAAAGTCCTCCAGCTATCGTTACAATGTTGGTGTCACAGGCTCATAGATGGAGACAGGTTGCATTGTCATCTGAAGACCTGTACAGTATTGACATCATGTTCCCCTTCAAACTCTCCTCTACTGCACATTTTCCTCTTCTCGAAGATCTGTCAGTTCAATGCTATGATGACAAGATATATTCTGTCCGGAATCCAGTCCTGGAGTGTCACCCTCCTCTCCAGAAACTGTATTTATCGAAGCTCTCCGAGTCATATGCAGATGTCATAGCCAGTCGAAACTTGAAGGTCTTGGAACTCGACCGCTATTATGGCGTATCTCTTGCCAGATTACTCCACGTGTTCCCTTGTTTGGAGTCCTTGACACTCGGATCTTTCTATTTCAAAGGGAAGCCTGGTGCTCAACAAATCCCCTGTCGATCCTCACTTTTGAACTTGAAAATCGGTAGGGCTGGTTACATCGATATCGGGGCCTGGGACTGTGTTACGCTCCCCAAGTTGACCACACTCGATGTTGCACTGCTTGGCCTTGTTAATTATGATCGCTGGGAAGCAGATTCTGAAGCTGGCACTTCTCTTGGCAAGCTGAAAGAGGTAGTAAAGCAGTCAGATTGTGTATTACAGCGTGTCAAGCTGATAACGCGCGCAGAAGATTATGAGGAATATCATGGTACATGGCCCAAGTCTGTACTCGAAATAGTGGAGCAGTTTTTCGAAGATTTGTTGGTCAAACCTGAAAGGTGTTTCGTTGGGGACCTGCCACTGCAGGATTGGAAGGAATATTTATCTGTTTCTGGATACTATTGAATAAAATTCATATCATTGACCAAAGTCAAAAGCCAAGAGACTCGGTCACTCAGATTAGTTTAGGTGACGTTGATGAGTTTTACCTATGATTCTGGGATTCGCATATAGTTGGAAGTAACAAATTGGGGAATCTTGTTAGTGGGGCATCACGTCGCTTGCAACCACTAAGTATGTCCGAAGCCAATGTTCCACCGCATACCAGTCCGCTGTACCGTGGAAACTTGGGTTTCCGACCACGAATCTACCTAACAGGCACTCTACACAGAATTCCCCACCAAAGGCCGCCACAATGATATTCCCAACTTTCCGTTGAGCTAAGTTACACGTTTTATAATCGCTCAGACGCAAAGCGATATGCAAATATGCCCTGAGAGGACCGCTCATAACCAGATTTCAAAGGTCCTGAAATGAGGTGACACGGCAGGAATCTCTGTTGGCTCCCATTTGAACTCCCTCGGATGTTTTGATAATTTGATAGAAATCTTTCAATTAACCATAGAGACATCCATTCAACCTGGTACTACCTACCACTAGCAATCCAGGAAGTATCCCGCTAACCTATCTGGGCGTATGCTCTTACTCAGCTTTTGGTGCCTAGATGAGGCCGCTGTTTCGTACTCTGCCTTCTTGGTCCGGGTCCATCGCTGAAGACCACTCTCAACTCTACTAGTCGGGGCACGCCTTTAAAATATTTGACTCACAAAGGCATGCGACATGTACACCGATCGTGAGAGTGATAACTCCCAAGTTGAACGAACGAGAAGAAAATCATGTGACCCGCTAGTGAAGCAACCGGGCCGGTACTTCCTTCCAGTGTCCATCCATCACCATGGGGATCCGCGCGCTGGTCAAGCAGGTCAAGCGCACCATACTACCCTCAAAGCGAACCCATAAACAACCGCTTGCAACCAGTGGCGCCATCACGTCTGAGGCCAACGTTCCACCGCATAGGTTGGACTCCAAAGGCTTGACTTCCTCACATTATCCGACCTACTCTCCCCTCGAGTCTGCATACCAGGCACTCTACACAGAACTCTTTGCCAAGAGCCGCCACAACGATATTCCCGACTCTCCTGTTGCTCGAGATAGGTTACGTGCTCAGATCGCTCAGACCCTAAGCGACCTGCAAACATGCTCGGAGAATACCATTCGTAGCCAAATTTCTCGGGTCCTGAAACTGCAGGAATCTCTGTTGGCTCCCATTCGAACCCTACCCTCAGACGTGTTGACAGAAATCATTCAATCAGTCCTCGAGTTAAATAACTTTGATGGTATTGGCTACTTATCCTGGCACGCTACCAAGCTATTTGGGGGTATCTTCCCACTCACCTGGGTCTGCTTTTGGTGGCGAGATCAGGCTCTATCACACTCTGCCTTCTGGTCCCATACAACGGTTCATTATGACTCTCTCCATGCGGTACCCACCACTGAAGTGTTTGCATTTCTGACTGAATGCATCTTGCGATCGGGAGTCTCGGTACCTATGACTGTCAAAATCTCCTTACGAGGAGATGAAAGTCCTCCAGCTGTCATTACCATGTTCATGACCATGTTGGTAGCGCGGGCTCACAGATGGAGACAAGCTGAATTGAGATTCGGGTCTCTAAAACTGATCGATAATCTCTTCCCTTTCGAATCCTCCCCTACAAAATTTCCTCTTCTTGCAGATCTGACATTTGACTATGATGAAGTTGAACTAGATTCTTCTCTCCAGAATCCAATCTTGGAGTGTCGCCCTCCCCTCCAAAGACTGAAACTAACGCAGCTCTCAGAGTCACATACAGATGTCATAGCGAGCAGAAACTTGAAGGTCTTGGAGGTTGGCTGCTACATTGGGGTATCTCTTGCCAGGCTACTCCACGTGTGTCCTTGTTTGGAGTTCTTGGACCTCAGCTCTTTCAAATCCATAGGGAACCCTGATGCTAATCAAATTCCTTGTCATTCTTCCCTGTTGTCCTTGGAGATTCATGGAGACATAGTAAATGGGCCCTGGAAGTGTGTTACACTGCCCAAGTTGACTCAACTGCGTGTTAGGCTGCCTAAGCTTGGGCATCCGGAAGAACCATTGGAAGAAGCTGTTGAACTTGATGTTCAGGCTTCCCTCAATGAGTTGAAAGAGGTACTAAAGCGGTCAGGATGTACATTACAACATGTCAATCTGTTTCCATCCTCATATTGGAGTTTTGGATGGCCCATAGCTGTAGTTGCAATGGTGGTAAAATTTTTTGAGGAGTTGCCAGCCGAAGCTGAGGGGTGTTTTGTTATTGACATGCCATTGCAGGAATGGAAGGAACAGTATCTTGAGTGATGGCGATGCTTGCCCAATTTGATTGCTTTATTCGTTCTGTACACATATCTGTATTGATCGTCACTGATTCGTCAGTTTGTAACGAGTCTGTCTGTCTAGTCTAGTAGGGACGAGTCATGACTAAATGTTCGCTGCAATTTGATACTTGAAGACCAATTTGAAGACAACTTGTAGGATTTCATTTCTACCTTGTATATTCTCAATATATTCTCCATGTTCAAATTCTGTTATGGCGTGTTTAATCTGGTGGCTATGGTGTATTATAGAGATATTTTTTGAGACCTTTTTCTTTTTTCTGAAGCACTGCGGGAATCTTAGTAATGCCGAGCCGACTCTGGTCGGAATACTCGTATCAGTTATCGGGTGCGATCTACATTTTGTTGGGGGTATACTTAGCGGAGCCACGTGAGCCACGTGAGCCTTGTGCTTCACAACCACCATGTCCGAAGTCAATGTCCCACCGCATAGTCCGTTGGACTCCAGAAGCTCGGCTTCTTTGCACTCTCCGACATGCTCTTTGTTCGAATCTGCCTATCAGATACTTTCCACAGAATTCCTCGCCAAAAGCCGCCACAACAATATTCCCGACTCTCCTGCTGCTCGAGACAGGCTACGTGTTCTAATCACTCAGACCCGAAGTGATCTGGGAACATGCTTGGAGAGTACGAGTCGTAGCCAGATTTCGAGGGTCCTGGAACTGCAGGAGTCTCTGTTGGCTCCCATTCGAACCCTTCCCTCGGATATTTTGATAGATATCTTTCAACTAGTCATCGAGACATCCAGTGAACCTGGTATTACCTACTCCTGGAAAACCTGGAGGTCTACCAAGCTATCTGGGCGTATTTATCCGCTCACCTGGATCTGCTTTCGATGGCGAGACGAGTCTCTTTCACACTCAGCCTTCTGGTCCGGGATAACATTTAACTATGGCTTGGATGTGCAACCCAGTCCTGAAGTGAGTGCATTTCTGTGCGAATGTATTTTGCGATCTGGAGATTCGGTGCCTATGAATATTTATCTTTCTTCAAGAGGGTATGGGAGCGCTCCAGCTGTCGTTGCCATGTTGGTAGCACGCGCTCACAGATGGAGGGAGGCTTCTTTGTTCTTTGTGTCCCCACAACAGTTTCACAGCATGTTCCCTTTCAAACCCTCCTCTACACGGTTTCCTCTTCTTGAAAATCTGTCAGTTCAATGTGATGATTATTGGATAGATCCAGTCCCGAATCCAATCTTGGAGTGTCATCCTCCTCTCCAGAAACTGTGTTTATGGAGCCTCTCAGAGTCGTACATCGATCTCATAGCGGGTCAAAACTTGAAGGTCTTGACCCTACACCGCTACTATGGTGTATCTCTTGCTAGATTACTTCTCATGTTCACTCGTTTAGAGTCCTTGACACTCGAATCGTTCTATTTCAGAGGGAACCCTGATGCCCAACAAATCCCCTGTCAATCCTCACTTTTGAACCTGGAAATCGGTTCCATCGATAATGGGCCTGGGCCGGTGTTACGCTCCCCAAGTTGACCAAACTGCATGCTACACTGCTTGGCCTCGTTGATTGTGGTCGCTGGGAATCAGCTTCTGCAGCTGACACTTCTCTTGGTGAGCTGAAAGAGGTAGTACAGCGGTCAGAGTGCGCATTACAGTGTGTCAAACTGATAACACACGCGGAAGATTACGATGGGGAAGATCATGGTATATGGCCCGAGTCTGTACTCGAAATGGTGGAGTACTTTTTCGGGGATTTGCTGGTGAAAGCTGAAGGCGATTCATTGGGGACCAGCCACTGCAGGATTGGAAGGATTATGTATCTGATCATGTATCTCTTTACGGATAAGTACCGTTAAATATAGAATTTATCTCATTGAGTAAATTCAGAACTAAGACACTCTTTGTTTGACCAACTAACGTGCATGAGTATTCGCATTTTAGTTGGAAGTAATGATGTTGCTACTACTTGGCGGGGCAACGTGAACCACGTGTCCCGCGTGCGCGTTGCTTACAACCACCATGTCCGAAGCCAACGTTCAACCGCATGCTAGTTGGTTGTGCTCTGGAACCTTGACTTCCTCACATTCTCTGGCATACTCTTCCCTCGAACCTTCCTACCAGGCACTTCACACAGAATTCCTCGATAAAAGCCGCCGCACCGATAATCCAGACTCCCTATGCCCGAGCTATCGAAGGGACCTGGAAACATGGTCGGAGAGTTCCCGGTACAATAATGCACTCTAGCCCGTTGATTCGAACCCCACGCAGGCCATTCGAACTCTGGAATCCAACATTCGTTCATCCGCTGACGCGTCCTAACTGCTTGGAGAAATCGATGAAACTCTTGAGGATCGGCTATGAGACGCGAGAGACATTGATTTTCGAGGCATGATGTTGGAAGGCAGGTCTGCAACGTGTAATTACGAGTCGACAGTCTGACCGAGCAAAGGGACGTAATTTGGCGGGAGGAATAAGTCGACGAGGGAATTTTATAACTGGAGCACCAGGGTGCGCTTGGGCGGGATCCTAACTTGTGGCTAGCGCGTTGGAAATGAAGGTTCTTCAGAGGTATGATCCGTACTCCTGCATTCACCTCTGTATGACAAGATTTCCTAGTATCAGGAGCATCTCTTATCCTCGACGTTCAATAAAGTACCTCCGCTAATGTGGGCTTTGATTCTCTTCATAATGATAATGCTGAATCATGGGCTCCGAGAAAAATTTACCATATCCCCTCCCTCGAAGACTGTCCGAGTATTCTTGATTTTCGGAATCATTCATCAACTTCAAGTCTGCACCAGTGGCTAAACCTATTCACACTCCCTCAACAGATATCGCCCTGGCTTACAAGCTGAAAGTAGATTGATGTAAAACGATTGAGAGACGTATTAATACAATAAAGAGTGCTTCAGCCAACCCTCTTAACGACGTTTCCGTGAACATCGATTCAAAAGAGGACTACTGACTGAGGAACTTATGATATAATGCCTGGGCTAGTGATATTGGTGAGTACATTATCTTGGTTGCGTGAACACTCTCAGCTCTGCTAGTTGGAGCACGTCCTTTTTTTCCTACTAACCTATTTTACTTGCAAAGCGACGCGACTTATAAATAGATCGTGGAGTGACAACTACCAAGTTGAACGAACGGTCCACGAAACGATGAGAAGAAAACCATGTGACCCGATAGTGAGGCGACCGGGGCGGTACTTCTTTCCAGTGTCCATCCATCACCATGGGATCCATGCGCTGGTCAAACTGGTCAAACGCACCATACTCCCCTCAAAGCGGACACATAAACAACCGCTTGCAACCAGTGGCACCATCACGTCCGATGCTAACGTTCCACCGTATAAGTTGGACCCAAAGGCTTGACATCCTCGCATTCTCCAACCCACTCTCCAACCCACTCTCCAACCCACTCTCCAACCCACCCTCCAACCTACTCTCCAACCCACCCTCCAACCTACTCCCTCCCTCCAACCTACTCAGCAACCTACTCAACAGCCTACTCTCTCCTCGAATCTGCATACCAGGCACTCTACGCGGAATTCCTCGCCAAGAGCCGCCAAAACGATATTCCTGACTCTCCTGTTGCCCGGGATAGGCTACATGCTCTGATCGCTCAGACCCGAAGCGACCTGCAAACATGCTCGGAGAGTACCATCCATAACCTAATTTCTCGGGTCCTGGAACTTCAGGAATCTCTGTTGGCTCCCATTCGAACCCTTCCCTCAGAGGTGTTGACAGAAATCTTTCGATCAGTCCTCGCGTCAACTCATGGTATTCGCTACTTCTCCTGGAGGCCTACCAAGCTATCTGGGCGTATCTTTCCCCTCACCTGGATCTGCTTTTGGTGGCGTAACGCGGCTCTTTCATGCTCTACCTTCTGGTCCACAATAACGATTCATTACGATTCTTCGCATGCTGTACACACTACTCAGGCATTTGTAATTCTGACTCAATGCATCTGGCGATCGGGCATCTCGGTGCCTATGAGCGTCAATATTGGTTTGCGGGGAGTTGGGAGTCCTCCAACCATCATTGCCATGTTGGTAGCGCGCGCTCACAGATGGAGACACGCTAAATTGATCTTTGGCCCAGGGTCTCTACAACTGATTGGCAACCTCTTCCGTACAAAATTTCCTCTTCTAGAAGATCTGGTATTTGAATGTGATGGACTAGATTCTATCAAGAATCCAATCTTGGAGCGTCGTCCTCCTCTCCGGAGACTGAAACTAACACAGCTCTCGGAGTCATATGCACATGTCATAGCGAGTAGAAACTTGAAGGTATTGGAAGTGGGTTCATACAGTGGGGTATCTCTCGCCAAGTTACTCCGCATGTGCCCTTGTTTGGAGTTCTTGGAGCTCAGATCTTTTGAATCCACAGGCTATCCTGATACTAATCGCCCTTGCCAGTCCTTCCTCTTGTCCTTGTCCTTGTCCTTGGAGATTCGTGGAGGCGTTGCGAATGGGCCCTGGGAGTGTGTTACACTACCCAAGTTGACCGATCTGCGTATTAGATTGCCTTCCCTTTTCTCTTGGCGAAGAAGCAGATAGCATTAGCACCCGTGCTACCCTTAGCGAGCTGAAAGAGGTACTAATGCGGTCAGGGTGTGCATTACAGCATGTCAAACTGTTTCCGGCCTCATATGGTGGTGGAGCTCGATGGCCCGGGGCTCTGCTCGCAACGTTGGAGCAGTTTTTCGAGGGTTTGCAGCCAAACCCGAGGGGTGTTTTGTTGCTCGCTTGCCAGTGGAGGAATGGAAGAAACTATATCTTACATGATGGTGATGATTGCGTAGATTGATTGTTTTGGCATCGTTCGCTGTGTTTTTTGATACTTGAAGACAACTTGTAGGATTCCGTTCCATATAACTACCTTAGGTATTTTCCATATTCAAGTTCACTTATGGTGAGCTTAATCCAGTGGCTATCATTATAGCGAAGTACTCTTTTTTGGAAAAAAATCTAGAACACTCCATCTTACTTATTTTCAAGATACATTCATCCACTGACACTATAACTTTATGCACGAGCGCACTTCAAACCAGCTGCAAGTAGCAGCTAAAAAGCAATCTGTTCAAGGAAATGAACCGCATCTGCAAACGGAACGATATTTGAATGCTATAGGCGTCTCTCGTCACTTGCGTTGAACGGATTGAGTCGAGAAGTGCACCTACCTGTCCCGAAGCACCAAATATGAAATTTAAACTATCCCATTCAACTTGCAAACAGTAATTGCTTCTCGTTGTACCCGAAAGGTGGTTCAGGAAGAACAAAAGAGGTATTCAGTAGTACAAAGTCGAAGCATTTTGCCTGGACGCATTCGTGAACGTAAAACTGTACATAGAATCAAATGGTATCAAATGATATTAAGGGTACCAAGATATGATTGTTTCGTACGAGAAGAATCCAGCAATGTCTCAAGAAAGTACACCCATCCTACAACATGAGGTATGAGCAATTAGACAAATGAAAAAAAAGCACAACTACAAAGCCTCCGCCTCTGGAGTCTACCCACCCGATTATGTTACCGGTTGTTCCACTTCATCCCAATACACCGCTTTCACCACGTCCCGGAACGTATCCACCTGAAAGGCAGTCACAGTACATCCTCTAAATTCTATCTTTTCCAACTCGCTTCCTCTCTGCTTTCGATTACCCAGACACTTCTGCAGTTTAGGAAAGAACGTCGAATTGCCGCTGTATACCGAGACGTCTTTCAAACACGGGAAAAAACTAGAGTGCCATTCTCGTCAAACGTCATGCTGTCCAGTGCGACGGCTATGGGATCTAGCGTTTGATCACCGATATTGGATATTGAGAGCGTATCGACATTCTGCATGTTGCGGAATAGGGCGATAATCTCGTGGTAATGCCAAATTCGCAATACACCAGCGATAGTTCCTTTATGCCCTTCGTACAAGGAAGAGCATCAAACACGGCATTCAGCGTCTGGATATAGTTCCATACTGAAGGGAACGCAACCGGGAGACTCAAGTCCCAGCTTATCGGTGAGCCTTCGATGCTTTCCCTCGAGGCAAACATTAACGGAGCCGGGCTTGGTGAACGAGTCATGAGGTAAAATGTAAAGCTTGGTGAAAGGACCATGTGAACCGGCCTCGTTCTTGAGAGGAGAAAGATGTCGGGTAAGCGAAGGAAGAAGATCACAGGCTTCCTTTCCATCTCGAATACTCGGGTCAGTTCTATTCCATGCGTGGCAAGATATGTGAATCGAGGCTGTTACAGGAACGGAATAGACATTCGAGGACCTGGAACACAGTCTAAAACTCGACCAGCTAGCGTGAAGTCAGCAAGATGTACAAGCTTTCCGACACGAGTAGGAGAAGGGAGAGGGAATACGGGAGAATCCAAATATGGGGAGACAGTATTCGAGGCTGAGAATCGTCAGAAGGGGATTCTGGTCGATTATGTCGAGAAGTTGGGACATGGATGGTAGAAACTCTGTGGTACCGTATGCCTTAAACGGCTTAAGTGAAAGTCGGAGCGAGGTGAGTGACTTCAAGTTCGGACAGTCCCAGGATATAATACAGTGATGTCAATGTGAGACGAGACAGCCTAGGAGTTTGTCCATCAAAGAGTATGGGAGGTATCGGGATGGGGGGTTCCGGCGAAATAAAATCCAAATGTCTGTGCTCTGAGACTGAGAAGCTCCAGCAATCGGTGCGGGTTCGGTCAAACAGGACGACAGATATGTGACTTCGTCTTCTGGACCCGATAGAGTGAGTTCCTGGAGATGAAAATATGTGTTTAGGGACATAAGCCTTGACTTCGGGGCCTATTCTGGACGAGTCGTCACGACAATGAGCCCACAGGAAGATAGGTGCAAACCATGGCTCGTTCCATCATGGTGATCATCCACTCAGGACCAAGTTCAAAAGCGATGTGGGACCATAGACGAGGAGTAGCAATTGCGGTTTCACGGAAGCGTTGGCAAACAAAAGTGACCTGCATGACGGTGAGTGATTTTTACAAAAACTATAGCGTTAGAAAGCGCACTTGTATAAAGCCCAAATACTTTTTTTTCTCTGTTTCTGACTCATGATACACCCAAGGTGGATCGATATCCTTCAGTGATAGAAATATATTGCTCAGGATCTCGGATGGTAGGCCGCATATGGGTGATGTCGATGAATAGCTGTTCGAGTCACTGCGAGCCGCTACTGAGGCAGGATCTATCGACAATTAGCTGCTTTAAGAGAATCAACTGCGCTGAATACACAACGCACCTATTTCTCTCGCCGACATGGAAATACTGGGTATAACGAGATAAGTCGACAGCAAAACAACTGGAAAATGTACTCACAGCGAAAAGTTATGGAAAGTCTGGGTTTGAGATCTGATATAGATAGTTTGCACATGCACGAAGTATTTCCTTCAAGCAAAGACTTCTCTTTGCACGCCGTGGTCGGACAAAAAAAACGATGAAGATGTTCGCAAACAAGGACTTACGAACAGCGCGTGACGTCACAGCGCCTGATCTCACTCGTGTGCTTATGGGTGCTTTTTCAAATGATGCGTGAAGAATCTGAATTTGGTAGAGTTCTTGGAGATCGGTTAAAAGACGCGAGAGACATTGATATTCGGAGAATGGGGTTGGAAGTCGGGTCTGTAACATGTAATTACGTCTGACTGAAGCAAAAAGATACTTTATCGAGGAAAATGTCTCTGGGATTATAACTGGGCTGAGCACGGCCAGGAGTTTAACATGGGAGATGAAGGTTCCTTAGAGGTATGATACATACTCTTGCATGCACCTTGATAAGACAAGATTTCCTAGTATCAGGAGGTAGCATCCTCCGTGCACATTGGGCGTAGACAGCAGCCATTAGCGGGATCCTCGAAGTTCGATAAAGTACTTGCGTTCATTTATGCTTCGATTCTCTTCATAACAATTAATGCTTCTACGCAGACCGCTTGTAGTCTGTAAATGCACCTGGACACCCTGTGGAACGCGTCCCAGGTGAAATATCTATCATTCTGAAGGGAAATTTATGAAAGTCGACCATATGGCGTCCTTTCAGCTGCAAATGTTCATTTTCTCTCCCCGAAGACTATCCGAATTATCTCTGTATTCTCGACTCTCGGAATCATTCGACAACTTCTTGAAGTCCATATCGGTGGCCAAATCTATTCATCCTCCATCACCAGATATTTCACCAGCTTACAAGCTCAAGTAGATCGAGACCCAATGATTGGGGGATATATAAGGCAATCAGAACGCTTCAGCCATACCTCTTATCAAGTGCAATAGACGTTTCTGTGCACATTGAATCAAAAGATGATCTTAGTGACTGGAGTACCGGAGAACGAGACTCCCACACTCGCTATTCGAGTCTGACAGAGATTGAACCTACGATATAACAACTCCCCACCAGGGTGGTGCTATTGGTATGTACATACTACAATATATCACGCTGAAGAGCATTCTCAGTGCTACTAGGTGGAGGACGTCGCAAAGCGACGCGACTTATATATAGATCGCGGGAGTGATAATTCCCAAGTTGAACAAACGGTCCACGAAACGATGAGAAGAAAACCATGTGACCCACTAGTGAAGCAACCGGGCCGGTACTTCCTTCTAGTGTCCATCCGTCACCATGGGGATCCGTACGCTGGTCAAGCAGGTCAAACGAACCATACTCCCTTCAAAGCGGACACATAAACAACCGCTTGGAACCAGTGGCACGAGCACGTCCGAGGCCAACATTCCACCTCATAAGTTGGACTCCAAAGGCTTGACTTCCTCGCATCTTCCGACGTACTCTCCCCTCGAATCTGCCTACCAGGCACTCTACACAGAATTCCTCGCAAAAAGCCGCCATAATGATATTCCTGACTCTCCTGTTGCCCGGGATAGGCTACATGCTCTGATCGCTCAAACCCGAAGCGACTTGCAAACATGCTCGGACAGTACCATTCGTAGCCAAATTTCTCGGGTCCTGGAGCTGCAGGAATCTCTGTTGGCGCCCATTCGAACCCTTCCCTCAGACGTGTTGACACAAATCTTTCAGTCAGTCCTAGCGTTAACCCTTGATCCTGGAATTCTCCACTCCTCCTGGAGTGGTCACAAGCTATCTGGGCGTATCTTTCCGCTCACCTGGGCCTGCTTTTGGTGGCGTGATGCGGCTCTTTCATGCTCTGCCTTCTGGTCCACAATAACAGTTCATTATGACTCTTCTGATGCGGCACCCATCCCGCAAGTGTCTGCATTTCTGACTGAATGTATATTGCGATCGGGAGTCTCGGTGCCTATGAGCACCAGTATTGATTTACAAGGCGTTGAAAGTCCTCCAGCTGTCATTACCATGCTGGTAGCGCGCGCTCACAGATGGAGACAGGCTAAATTGATTTTTGGCCCCGGGTCTCTACAGATGATTGGCAACCTCTTCTCTTTTAAACCTTCCCCTACAAAATTTCCTCTTCTTGAAGATCTGGTGTTTGAATGTGATGGACTAGATTCTATCCAGAATGCAATCTTGGAGTGTCGCCCTCCTCTCCAGAAACTGAAACTAACCAAGCTCTCGGAGTCATATATAGATGTCATAGCGAGTAGGCACTTGAAGGCCTTGGAGGTTCGCTCCTACAGTGGTGTATCTCTCGCCAAGCTACTCCACATGTGCCCACATTTGGAATCCTTACACCTCAAATCTTTCATATCCACAGGGAAACCCGATGATAATCAAATCCCTCATCAGTCCTCCCTTGTATCCTTGGAGATTCGTGGAGGCGTTTCAGATGGGGCCTGGAAGTGTGTAACCCTACCCAAGTTGACGGAATTGAGTGTTAGACTGCCTTCCCTTTTCTCTTGGGAAGAAGCGGATAGTGTTTTCACACGTGCTACTCTCAGCGAGCTGAAAGAGGTACTAATGCGGTCAGGGTGTGTATTACACCAGGTTCATGTGTTTCTGGCCTCATATGGTGGTGGAGCTCGATGGCCTGTGGCTCTACTCGCAATGTTGGAGCAGTTTTTCGGGGTTTGCCAGCCAAGCCTGAGGGGTGTTTTGTTATTCACATGCCACTGCAGGAATGGAAGAAACAATATCTTGTATGATGATGATTGCGTTGATTGATTATTTTGGCATCGTTTGCTGCGTTTTGGATACTTTAAGACAACTTGTAGGATATCGTTTTCCATGTTACTACCTTGTATGTTTTCTATATTCATGTTCTCTTATGGTACGCTTGATCCGGTGGCTATTGAGCATTACTTATAGCGATATTTTTGAAGTACTTTTTATACAACATTTGAAACATTGCGGGAATCTTACTCAATGCCAGTGAGCCTCCAGAAATCCACCACTCGGACGATGGGAGACTCTGCCAAACGTCGGTAAGTTTTACCAGTACTTATTCACATTTTAGCCCAACAATATCATCTTTGATGAATCACGTGAACCGCGCGCTTCAGGTTGCTTGCAACCACCAACAACTTGGAATAGAAGTTATAGAACAGTTTATTTAATGATATCTAATCTCAATGAGTGTTAGCAAAGGTACTGAGTTTCGTACTTTTATCGTACTTTTATCAATATAATCAAGTTACTTTATTTTCACATACTTGACAGGTACTTGACAGGTACTTGATGCCATACTTTGGCAGAGTGATTGAGTACTGGATGTACTAATAGCATGTTATACCTCTCCTTTTGCACACCTCGGACTGGGTTTATTATACAAGCCCACCACCAAACACAATACATATGAGCTCATCGCAATGGCTTTGCAGTAACTGCAACTGTAAGTAATTTACTGATATCATCCAGACTCCACTGCCATACTATCTTTCTATCACACATCTTTAGACCTGGAAGCATGAGTAAAGTCTCAACTTAGGCTCAAGCAGAAAGTGGTCTGTTCAACCTATACTTATTACTTATAACAAAATATATTCAAATAAAGTAAGAATTTGGTTCCCATATACAAGTCTGAAAGGTAGATATAGGAACTGAAATCCTTACAGCCTTACCTACAAACATCCAGTAGCTCTGTAACCACAATAATACATCAGCAAGTTGGAAGGCACATGGGAGGTATGGGCCGCATAGGAAAAAATATTTCCATGCACCCATACCTTCCATGCTCATTTTGTTATTTTTCTCTATACATTGTAGAAAGGTATGGATGTATGGAGTACATTCAATTTTGTACATTAACTAGTTTGTTATTATGTACTGATCAACTTTAAGCAGAGTCGAGGGTGTTACACTGAGCAGGAAGTCGGCCTTGCCTACAATTTTTGACAACTCCCTCGATAGCATCCAAGCTTGTACAGTTTGTAAAGATCCTGGGTGCACTCAACATTGACCCAACATAGTGGCATAACTCTCAAAGATGTGCACCTATTTCCTGATTTTTCAAGTTTTCAACTCTTCCTCATTGTCAACAACTTTGGCCTCCAGACTTCGTACCTTTGCTTCGAGCTCTTCAATAATGGCCATCGGAGATGACATGGGCCCGATGACTTACGAATTGACTTGCGAATCTGAACGAAATTGGTGGAAGCTCAGTATCATATGGTTGCTCGGCGCAACCGCAAAAAGTCAAAAAAATACCTGGCTTCATACTAGAATCTAGTCTACTTCTGGATCCATCGGATTTAAGTTCTCTTTGCGATCACTGTTTAAGTCATAAATACGCTGTTCAAAGAATGATTTCAATACAGTACAACTTACCAAGTCAAAACAGCTTGTAGAAAGTAAGTTACGTAGTACTAATGAACTACTCGAGGATACGAAGTATGTGTAATAGTCGTAAGGACCGAACGGGAGACTGGGTGGAGCCAAGGTGGAGCAGTGTGATGGGCGTCCCGGAGCACTTTTGTTCTGAGCATCTGATCTGGGAAGCAAGCATCTCTGGCTTTTTTTTTTTGGACATTTCGCGGCCTGTAGACCTGCTATCTGGGCTATGCGCATTAGGAACGGCCCCCATAAGCGTACTTGACTAGTACTTGGCGGGTACTTGGCCGCATCAATAAATTCAAACTCCGCTACTTGGGAACTTCTTCACATGTAAATGCTGACATGTTATTTTGTTACCCTCGATGGGCTAGATAGTCAATCCAGGTGCTTCAAGGTTACTACAATTAGGCCAGTCTTGCTCAAGCTTAAGAATTGCGAAATTATAGGAAATACATCGCAATTATCAATATAAGTACCTAAGTAGCCAAGTACCATCAAAGTACACTAAGTTACTTTGTCGTACTTGTACGTGACAAAGTAACTTAAGTAACTTAAGTACCTTTAAAGTACCTTTTGTAAGGCCAAGTACGAGAATTTAAACTCCGACAAGTACCTTTGTCACCCACCAATCTCAATGATGTTATCGGCATAGCGTGAGGGCGTTTATCTGTCAACCGAATAAGTTACAATCCCAACCACCATGACCGAACCCAACCTTCCACCGCATAGTCAACTGGACTGTAAAAACTTGACTTCCTTGCACTCTCCAACGTGCTCTTCGCTCGAATCTGCCTACCAAGCACTCTACACAGAATTCCTTGCCAAAAGCCGGCATAACGACATTCCCGACTCTCCTGCTGCCCAAGATAAGCTATGCGCTGTGATCGCTCAGACCCGAAGCGACCTGGAAACATGCTCGGAGAGTACGACTCGTAGCAGGATTTCTCGGGTCCTGAAACTGCAGGAATCTATGTTGGCTCCCATTCGAACCCTTCCCTCGGATGTTTTGATAGACATCTTTCAATTAGTTGATCAGGCATCCGGTATCACCTACTTACGACCCTCCGGATCCATATATGGATGTATCTTTTTAGTCACCTGGATCTGCTTTTGGTGGCGAGACGAGGCTCTTTCACACCCAGGCTTTTGGTCCCGGATAACAATTCACTATGGCTATGGGCAACCCCATCCTGAAGTGACTGCATTTCTGAGTGAATGCATTTTGCGATCTGGGGACTCGGTGCCTATGAATATTAGTATTTCTTCAGTTGGAGGAGGGACCGGAAGTGCTCCAGCTGTCGAACTTGCCATGTTGGTAGCACGCACTCACAGATGGAGGGAGGCTTCTTTGTACTTTGGGTCACCACAAGAGTTTCACAGCATACTCCCTTTCAAACCCTCCTCTACACACTTTCCTCTTCTTGAAGATTTCGCATTTGAATGGCCTGATTTCATAGATTTGATCCAGAATACAATCCAGAATACAATCTTGGAGTGTCGCCCTCCTCTCCAGAAACTGAGATTAACACAGCTCTCAGAGTCATACGTCGATTTCATTGCGAGTAGAAACTTGAAGGCAGTGGATGTTCACACTTACATTGGTATATATCTTGCCAAGCTACTCCAGATGTGCCCATGTTTGGAATTCTTGGGCCTCAAATCTTTCATATCCACAGGGAAACCTGATGCTAATGAAATCCCTTGTCAATCTGTAGGAACGAATTAAACTCAGTGGGTAATGAAAACCAACTATATTGTATATACCTGTAGGAACGAATTAAACTAGAATATATCGTAAGTTAGAGAAACAGAATAAATAAGAACGAGCTCACCTCAGTGGGTAATGAAAACCAACTGAGGGAGCTCGGAGACGCCGTCTAGCGTGGTATAGTACCAACTGTACAGTATCTAGTAAGCTAACGGCGTATACCAATAAAGAGATGTCAAAGCAAGGTGTACTGCACCTCGTACGTACGGAGTAATACTCCAACACCCCCCTACTCCGTACGATCTAACCCAAGAATAGAAACCATCTTCGAGTGGACTGTACCGTTCAACGCTTTGGTAAATATATCCGCAATGTTCTCTCCCGACCGTATCCTCACCACCTTCACTTCCCCACTCGCTACCTTTTCTCGAACATAGTGATGCCGCATCTCAATATGCTTCACCAACGCATGTCTCTTCGAGTTCTCAGTGAGACATACCGATCCAAAGTTATCTCCCATCATCTCCACGGGCCCTGCCTGCTTCAGATCCACCTCCGAAAGGAAAGACATTAGCCAGACGGCCTGCTGCGTAGCGCGCGAGAGCGCAATGTACTCCGCCTCTACTGTCGAGAGTGCGACAGTTGCCTGGCGCTTTGAGCTCCATGATACGGGTGCACCTCCCATGAAGAAGACATATCCTGATGTAGAACGATATGTGTCCTTGCATGCCCCGTGGTCCGAGTCGGAGTATCCGTGCGGTTTCAGCCCGGAGCCTTTAGCATTATTGGTTGGGGATGGGCAGCGATAGGTGATTGAGTAGTCGAGCGTGTGCAGGATGTATCCGGCCAGCCACTCTATGCACTCCCAGTGCTGTCTCCCGGGGTTGAGTTGGTAGCGCGCCAGCTTACCTGCTGCGTATGCCATGTCTGGCCTCGTGCATACTTGACCCCACATTGAGGATCCGACGATGGGGCGATATGGTTTGTCTTTCATGAAGGCGACTTCTTCTTCTGGTAGTGGGTTGGGCGACTCAGTGAGTGTAACATTTGGCGGCATTGGTGTGTTGCGTCGCCGTACGTTATCCAGTCCGAAATGTGTTAGCATCCGTATGAAGTATGCCTTCTGAGATATTGTAATCGCCTTTGTGACTGGGTTCTGCGTGATGGTCATTCCTAGGAGTACCTTGGTGTGTACTTCATTTGCCTCCCATCGCTTTCCAAGGTCGTCGATAGCTCTGACGCGTCCTGTCTCCGTCGATGACCCTCCACAAACATCGTCGCCATACGTGCTGGTGATGGTGTACTCCCCACCTTCACGGCGGTATCGGATGCAAGGGTCGGCTCGTGATGTCACAAATCCGTCTTCCTTATACCCTGCAGCTAGCGTCTCCTGCCAGTCGTGGCTACCCTGCATTGTGCCGTAGATTGATTTCTTGAGCTTGCATACTAGGTGTTCAGTCCCGGGTTTGACAAATCCCTCCGGCTGTTTCATGTACACGTCGTGTGTTATTGGGCTATTGAGGAAAGCTGCTGTGAAGTCCACTTGGAAGATGGATAGTTTTAGTACTGCCATAATTGCCAGCACAAGTCGGACCGACTCCATGCGAGCTACCCCTCCATACGTCTGGTCGTAGTCCAGCCCTTGGATCTGAGTGTATCCCTGTGCAACATACCTAGCTTTTCGCTTCAGGAGGTTGCCGTCGGCGTCAAATTTGATGGCGTATGTCCACCTTCCCCCGGTAAGATTGGCATTTGGCGGCAGCGGCACTAGCTCCCAACACTCCTTTTCCTTGAGCGTGTTGAACTCTTTCTCCATTGGGGCTAACCATAGTTCTGGTTGTTTCATAGCTTGTTTGTAGGATGCCGGTACCCAGAGGTCTCCGCCGATGCTGCAAAGCTGTATGGGCTCTCGACAATCAGCGCTAGTGGGTTTGGACCGTCTTCACTTGCCCACATCTCACCGGTCACGCGTCCTCTCTCTTCTCGTTCTTTGTACTCTCTGCTCTCCAAAAGTTGCTGCGATGGGATGTGTCCGCGCGCGCTGCGGCGGGGACCATTATCTTCTGGTGGTACGGGTGCTGGTGGCACTTGGCTTCAGGCTCGTTTCGGGCATTCATTTCATCATGCGGATGTGGCACCTGTATCTGTCGTTGTACTTCGGGTGCCTGTACTGCGGGTGCAGGGTCGTTGGCCTGCCTGTTAGGCTCAGGGTCATTATACCCGTTGCCAGTAGGGACGTTGTCCTCTCCCCCATCCTCCACTGTCATCTTTTCCCTTGTGCGGTGTGGCTCTCCCTCCTCGAACATCACATCGTGAGACTCCTCGATGGATTTTGTCTCTGGCACCCAGATACGATACCCTCTTCTGCCCATGTACCCCAGTAGTTTTCCTTTGACTGCTTGACGGCCCAGCTTCCCATCCGTTCTCCTCCGTGGCAGCGTTGCCCAGCAGTCACAACCAAAAGGTCTTAGGTGGGCGATGTCATGTCTTTTCTGCGTCCACGCCTCGATTGGTACTGTGTCGGGGAACCGCGCTGATGGAACGAGGTTGTCTACGTATATGAATGTGGATGAGGCTTCTCCCCAGAACAAGTATGGCATGCCTGAGTCCTCTAGCATTGTACGTGTACCTTCCATTACTGTGCGGAAAGCTCGCTCAGCTACCCCATTTGCTGCAGACGAATCATGTGGTACTTTCTCTATGAGTATGCCGTGCTCTGCACAATACTCGTCCACCAGGCTGTTGTTCAGCTCGCCTCCACCATCTATGCGGATAGTTTTCAGTTTCTTCCCCGTCTGTGTCTCGGCCATCATCCGGTATTCGTGTAGCATCTTCACTCCAGTTTCCTTTCGTTTATTTGACAGGTAGAACGGTACTCTGAATGAAGATCTACCGTCGGTGCACAGCATCAGGTAGCTTGCTCCTCCTCGGGTTTGGGTACGGGCTGGCCCGAATAGGTCGATATGGACTCGCTCTAGGACCTCTGACTCGTGTGTTAGCACCTCGTCAAATGGACGCTTTGTCGCCTTGCCATATAGGCAGTCTTCACACATGCCCCGGATATTGCGGCTGGATATATTTAGTCCGTCCACTAGCTTCCGGTTTGCCATGCGCAGTATTCGACGTATCGATATGTGTCCCAGTCGGCGGTGCCAGGTGAGGATATCGGTTGGTCTGTCCCTTGACCTTGAGTAGTTCGCTAATACCGCTCCCGACTCTAGTACCTGGACTTCGTACATCTTCCTCTGGCCGAAACCCTGAAGGATGACCTCACCCGTAGGTGCTCTAACTGTCATTACCCCATCTCCCCATTCACCTCGCATTCCTTTCTTGTCTAGGGTGGAGACGGATATTAGGTTGTGTCCAAAGGACGGCGTGTGTTTTACCGCCTTCAGTTGTATTTTCCTCTCGTTATCACCCACGCGAGTGATGAACTGGATCGTTCCAATACCGTTGATTTGAAACTTCCCGGCGTTGCCTGATATGGCACTACTTCCTCCCTGTCCGTGTACTTCCTCGTATTCGATGAAGTCTGACTTTTGTACCCAGCAGTGCTCGGAGGCGCCTGAGTCAAGAAATGTTCGAATAGCAGGTCTGGAAGGCGAATACAGCGATGTACTACCCCGGCAAGCTATACAGTCTTCGGGCGTGACTATTTTATGAGTAGGTACGTCTTTATCTACATCCTCGCCACCAACCCTTCGCTGAACTGAGTTCCCTAGAATGGGATTATGTTGCCTGCCCTCAGTGTCAGCGCTGGGTACAGGTTTTGGGACGGATATTGACATACCCGAGTCGTTGTGCGCTTTGACGGACATCACATACGTGGCCATCGGCGTGGGTGCGTCCTTGTTGTTAGTCTCGGCTGTGTTTGCTCTTGGCTCGGTTTTCGGTTTGTACGGTTGGCCGTGTTTAGGCCCTTGCCCTTCCATGCCGCCGCCCTTGGCCCAGCACTTCCTTGCGATGTGACCTGGTTTGCCACAGTTGTGACAGGTGAAGGGTTGCTGGTTTGCAGATCGGGGTGGAGGATTCGCTGGTGTGTGCGCAGCCATGAGTGCCTTGACTCGCTTCGCGTCCCTCTCCCCGTCCTTCCTCTCCTCCTCCTTTTGTATCCATAGAGTATGGAGATACGTGAATGCGTCAGCGCTCGACGTTCCCGGCGTGTTCAGTACATAGAATTTCCACTCTGTAGGCATCGACGCGAGCACGATACGGCGGAATTGCGCATCTGGGATGGTTCCTCCCAGGTCGTTTACCTTCTTCAGAAGGTTGCGCATCTTTTTCTCGTGGTCTTCCATGGTTGACTCAGCGGAATCAAATTTTTCGTTACGAAGGGAGGTGTCTGCCAGGTGGATACGGGCTTCGTCGCGCTTTTCGAAGCGTTTTACGAGGTGTTGCCAGATCTCGGAAGCACGTTTAGTCTCATCAATGCCCAGGCCAGTTGGGTCAACGATGTTTGAGATAACCACCCCGGCAACGAGCCTGTCGCGAGACTCCCATTCCTCAAAGCATGGGGTCGGACTATACAATGGTGTAGGCTGTATCTGCGGGTAGACAGTAGGGTACGTAGTCGGCTGTGGTCTGGGTATGGTACCGTTGATATAGCCAGCTAGTCCCTTCGATTGGACAATGAACAGAATATCCCGTTTAAACGGTCTCCAGTTATCTTCACCGACGAGCTGTTTCTCGTCCGGGAGTCTAGGTATGTTCAGCGAATTCCCAAATGACATTTTTGGTAAGTTTCGTTGCTGTTCTCTCTTTTCTTCCTTTTAATTAGAGAACGAGTCTCATAATCTGTAGGAACGAATTAAACTCAGTGGGTAATGAAAACCAACTATATTGTATATACCTGTAGGAACGAATTAAACTAGAATATATCGTAAGTTAGAGAAACAGAATAAATAAGAACGAGCTCACCTCAGTGGGTAATGAAAACCAACTGAGGGAGCTCGGAGACGCCGTCTAGCGTGGTATAGTACCAACTGTACAGTATCTAGTAAGCTAACGGCGTATACCAATAAAGAGATGTCAAAGCAAGGTGTACTGCACCTCGTACGTACGGAGTAATACTCCAACACAATCCTCCCTCTTGTCCTCCCTCTTGTCCTTGGAGACTCGTGGAGACATTGCAAATGGGGTTTGGAAGTGTGTTACGCTGCCCAAGTTGACGAAATTGTATGTTAAACTGCCTTCCCTTCTCTCTTGGGAAGAAGCAGATAGGCTTCACACTCATTCTACCCTCCGCGAGCTGAAAGAGGTACTAATGCGGTCAGGGTGTGCATTACAGTGTGTCGATCTATTTCCGTCCGTATATACACCTGGAGTTCCATGGCCCGCTGCTTTAGTCACAATGTTGGAGCAGTTTTTCGAGGGTTTACCAGCCAAACCTGAGGGATGCTTTCTTAATCACATGCCAGTGCAGGAATGGAAGAAACGGTATCTTGAACAACGATGGTGATGGTTTCGTAGATTGATTGTTTTAGCATCGTTCGCTGTATTTGATACTTAAAGACAACTTGTAGGAATTTATTTACATATTGCTACCTTTGCATATTCAAGCTCTCTTATGATGCACTTAATCCGGTGGTTATTATTGAGCATTACAGCGATATTTTTGGAGTACTTTTGACAAAACATCTACCAGAACATTGCGGGAATCTTACTCAATACCGAGGCCCCAGAAACCCACCCCTCAGACCGCGGGAGACTCTGCCAAACGTTGCTCAGTTTTTACCAGTATTTGCAAAGTTTTAGTTGGACGCAGCAAGATATACTTAGCGGGCATAACGTGAACCACACGTTCTATCGCATGGACGGCTGGACTCGGAAAGGGGGACTTCCTTGCATCCTCCGACATGCTCTTCCCTCGAATCTGCCTACCAGGCACTCTACACAGAATTCCTTGCCAAAAGCCGCCACAACGATATTCCCGACTCTCCTGTTGCTCGAGATAGATTACACGTTCTGATCGCTCAGACCCGAAGTGATCTGGAAACATGCCCGGAGAGTACAGTTAGTAGGACGCGTCAGCGTAATGAATGAATTTTACAAACTCCAGATACGAATCTACTTCATCTCGTAAGTTATGACGATATCACAAACGTTATCGTGCTCCCAAGTAACACATTCTACATCTTCCGCCCATTCTCCCTGCGAAATTCACTCCCAACAGCTGCCCCGCCACGTTTCTTCTGGCCGTACCCGCGCGCGCTGGGCCAAGCCCCGGCATGTGTTTGACAAGGATACTGACTTTACGAAGTCGACAACTCCTTCGCAAACGCCCACGCATAGGACTACTTGTGGTGAAGCTAGTCTATCTAATTCCGGGTGAGGCCTTCCACGCTTGATGCAGAGAAAACGGAAATTTATGGGATCCATCGAAAAGTCTACGATATGGCGTCTCTCCGGCTACAGGTGATCATTTCCTCCACCCGAAGACTATCCGAGTTAACGTTGTTTGTGTTAGTATTCTCGATTATCGGAATCGCTCAGCAACTTCAAGGTGCGCACCGGCCAAACCTATTCATGCTCCGTCAACAGATACCGCCTTCGACTCTTTCTTACTCTTAATTACTTACATGTTGCAGCCCCGGCTTCCACTCAATATCATGTCTTCAGCGGATCTTCTCCAGGCGCAGTTAGGACGCGTCAGCGATGAACGAATTTTGTAACCTCTCGAGTTCAAATGGCCTGCGTGGGGTTCGAATTTAACGGGCCAGAGTGCATTTTCGTAACCGGAACTCTCGATAGATTGCCTGGGTTAATTTGGGCTTTGATTCTCTTCGTAATGATTAATATCTAATGCTTCCTTTCAAAAACTTATGATTGTGAATAGAAATTCGTGCACATGGGCTCCATCCGAAATAGAGAAGTCCATATGGCGTCCCTCCAGCTGTAGATGATGATTTCCTCCGAAGAGTATCCGAGTCGTCTCTGTATTCTCAATAGTTCAACAACTTCAAGCGTCGAGTCCGCACCAGCGGACAACCTATGCTCCATCGTACCAGCCTACAAGCTGAAGTAGTAGTAGATGTAGATGGCGGTCTTCGACCACGATTAAGGCAGTGCATCGATGACTCTATGATGTCGTATGGAGAAAACGAGTGACGCAAATATAAGACATGGAACTCCGCACGTGCACGTCATACCTTTGGCGCCGATCGCCAACCACTGCGCGTCAGGACCTACGTCAGATATAACTCGTCGAAGGGTATAAAAACCTGGCTCGAGTCGTCCTGGAACTTACAACTCGACTTTTACTCACAAACACACTCACAAACACAAACACAAACACAACCACTTTATTCTACACCATGTCCGACAGCAAACGCCAAGATTTCTCTGTTCGTTTCGTTGTTATTGGATGCGAGGCGTAGTTGCTGACTTTTGTTGACCAGGACAAGGCCAAGGCTAACTTGAAGCCCGAATCGGAGAAGTCCACCACCGAATCCGTCGGTGACTCAGTCAAGGGCCACGCTGATAACGCCGCCAGTACCTTGCAGCCACAGGTTCGTAAATCCTTCCTACTACCGCCGTCAGTAGACTAATTATTTCATTCAGAGCGAGAAATCCACCTCTCAGAAGATGGGAGACTCGCTCAGCGGCAACTCGAACAACAACGATGTGAGTATCTCCGCCTATCCATCTCTTCCATGCTAATCGTTCGTTCTTCTTTAGCAATCTTTGCTCGACAAGACCAAGGACACCCTTGGCATGAACAAGTAGACGTCGAGGATTTTTATCTATGATCAACTTGGGTTTCGCATCTAGTTGGAAGCAATAATGTCATTGACGATGTACTTTATCAAATGTAACTTAACTTAACAACCACAATTGAGCCCACCGAATTTTGCTATAAAGTTTCGCTTGCATCATTAGTATTTCCGACATCCATCGCAGTACACGTTGAACAAACGAGTCTCCTGAATCGTCAAAGCTTCGGGATTACTACGTTTGACATTGTCAGCTATCTTCTGTCTTTGAAGCAACGATGTTCACAACTTCAGCGCTTCAGCTTCAACTCACACATCCACTTTTCCACAAATGCTTTCCAAGTGTCGTTATCCATTAACGTTTCGGGTAAACAGTGCTACTAGCTAGTAGGCGCTAGGAAGAGAGAGCGCGCAGATGTTTCCTCCAAGTAGGGGCTCCTGCGTTCGAGGATACTAATCTACTTGAGTCTGCCGCGACAGCGAATAGTAATTCGGTTGAGGCTTTTGGTACGATGCCTGTTGTCGGAGCCTCGGAGGATCATCATCAACGCATCGAAACGATTTCCGGAAACCTAGAATACTCAGATCTTAGGGGCGGATATCCATAAATTCTCTTGCCTTCATCCTATCACGAAAAACTATTCGTCTGCGACCTTTCGTCTTTGGATGCGCTAAGCACACGAACTCTCTACTTACTAGTTAGACAAAATCGTCAAAGCTTTCTGAATTACAACGACCTTCAAAACTCCATCATCGACAACTCCTTATCTTAGTTCCCTGGAAAGAAAGATGTCGTTAACTTCAACGCCCTCGTACGTTCCACGAATTGAGCTCCTCGCCTTTTCAAAGTGCCGTTGTCCGAGTCCAGATATCCATTCCCACTAACTCCCACTGCCCTGCATGATAGTTCGATCCATTCCGCGGAAAATTCGTGTTGGTAGGCTAGGATGACTAGTGCCACGAGGTTTGAAAACTAGGAGCTCGAGCGCTAGGAAGAGAGCGCGCGCAGATGGATGTTTTCCTCCAAGAAAATGCTCCTCCGTTCGCGGCGACCAAGTATAACTTACGAATTTACTTGAGTTGGCCGCGGCAGTGAATACTGGTCCGTGTGAGCCTGTTGGTACGCTGCCTGGAGGACCACCATTGTAAACGCAAACCAAAGTGATGAAACGATTCCTCGGAGAATATAGAGAACACTCGGGGGGTCCTTGAGAACGATCATCTCAAAAGCCCAAGGGACGCCATTTTCTTCAATTTGAATGGCGCCCTAGAAATGTCTATTCAGAATGATAGATATTCGAGGTCCTAGGTGCGTGTCTGTGGGTTATGTGGGTTATGTGGGTTATGTGGGTGGATATCAGGTTTTGGTTGGGTTTTTGAGAATGGATACGATACGAGAGAGTTAAGAAGAAGGGGTTCCTGTGTTCGAGGCGACCAAGTACTATACTTGAGTTTACCGCGATAGTGAATAGTTGGTCCCGTGTGAGGCTGAACATCGCCAAAGCTTCGACATTTCTACGACAGACGCTATCTGTTATTTCTCCTATCTTTGGAGCAACGATGTTCATACCTTCATTAGCTTCACTACCCTCACAGCTTTACACATCCACTTCTCGAACTCTCCAAGTGTTCGTTATCCGTTCCAGGAGGCGATGCGTGACGGCAATTCGGGGTAAAATTCATGTAGGATGGGATGACCAGTGAGTACTAGTGAGTACTTGATCTTTCGAGTGTTACCAGGCGCGCTAGGAAGAGAGGGTAAACTACGAGGCAAGCTACGAGGCATCATGGAGAAGGATTTTTTCACAACTTTCGATATCGTGCGCCGAGATGTGGCTCGTATATCATCTGCTAGTATATCTCCTGGACTCGCTGGTATTGTAGCACCATGGCTTGGTATAAGATGAAGAGACCGAAGCCTATCGAAAGAGCGGCGGAACTTTGAGCTTGGACCGAAGAAAGCAATGTGGAATGATGTGGAATGCCACCGCGCAGAAGATGTTTCCTCCAAGAACGTTCGCGGCCAAGTGTTGTGACATTGGATAGTCACGGTCGTCCGGGTGGAGCTGTTGGTATGTACGATGCCTGTTGTCGGAGTATCATCGTAAGTTGAAACGGCTCCGAATCGAGAGCTGAGAATACTTGGAAACTAAAGCGTCGCCATATAGTCTCCAACTTGGATGGCGCCTAAAATTTCTATTTAGAATCATAGGTCCCAGGTGCGTATCTGTAGCGAATCTTGGTGAATATCAGGTTTTAAGAATGGATACGATTCGAGAGAGAGGCTAAGCGCTTTGCGTGGCATCACGTGAACCGCGTATTTTAAACGTTTTTGACTTTTGCCCAACTTTTGCCTACCACCAATAGCACCATGTCCTACCAGGCACTCTACACAGAATTCCTCGCCAAAAGTCGCTACAATGATATTCCTGACTCTCCCGCTGCTCGAGCTACGTTGCGCGCTCTAATCGACCAGACACGAAGCGATCTGCGAAATTGCTCTGAGAGTATCACTCGTCGCCAGATTTCTCGGGTGCTGGAACTACAGGAATCTCTATTGGCTCCCATTCGAACACTTTTCCCGGAAATTTTGATAGAAATCTTTCGACTAGTTATCGAGACATCCACTAATCCTGGCATTACCTACATATCCCGGCTTCGTTGGCATGTTCCCATTTCTGCTTTCGTTCCCAAGCTATCTGGGTGTATCTTCTTATTCACCTGGACCTGCTTTTGGTGGCGCCATGAGGCTATCTCTTATTCTCCCTTCTGGTCCAGGATAAGGGTTCAGCACAGGAGTGATCCACTACCCACCAGGTCCGCTGAAGTAGCTGCATTTCTGAACGAATGCATTTTGCGATCAGGAGTCTCAGCACCTATGAGTATTGACATTTATTCAGTAACAGATGGGAGTCCTCCAGCTGTCAGTACCATGTTGGCAGCACAGGCCTACAGATGGAGACAGGCTGTCTTGTTATTTACGTCCCTTCACTCGCTTGTCATCATGTTCCCCTCCAAACCCTCCTCTACACGTTTCCCTCTTCTTGAAGATCTATCATGTCGGTTCTACTATACTGATTCCCGTATACTTCCTGTCCCAAATCCAATCTTGGAGTGTCGCCCTCCTCTCCAGAAACTGGAACTACATGAGCTCATGGAGTCATATGCGGATATCATAGCAAGTCGGAACTTGAAGTTCTTGAAGGTTGGCTGCTACAGCGGGGTATCTTTTGCCAAGCTACTCCTCATGTGCCCTTGTTTGGAGTCCTTGCAAGTCGGATCTTTCGTTTTCAGAGAGGACCCTGATGCTAATCAGGCCATTTGTCAGTCCTCCCTCTTGTCCTTTGCCATCGGTCCAGACTTCAGTGATGATTATCCTACATTTGACAATGGATCTTGGAAGTGTGTTACGCTACCCAAGTTGACCAAACTGGAGGTTAACCATCTTGACCTTTATTATAAAATCTGGACAGCCCTTCTTAGCGAGCTGAAAGAGGTTGTAAAGCGGTCACAGTGTACATTACGGCATGTCAATCTGTTCAAGCATGGTAGATGGCCTGTACTCGAAACGGCGGAGAATTTCTTACAGGACTTGCTAGTCAACCCAGAAGAGTGTTTCGTTGATGAGGTGCCATGGCAGGAATGGAAGGCAAACAATGCAGTGGTTGCATACGAAAGCGATTCGGATGACTCAGAGTGGTGATGGTGGTGCTTGCAATATTGACCGCTTGGCATCGTTTGATACGTGGAGGTTTTAGCTCGTTGTTGTCAGGCATAGTTCCACATCCCCTTGTGTATTATGTGACTCTTATAGTAGTTCTTTTATGTCCAGTGGTTATCGAAGGCTGGAGCATATTTTTGAAGCACTCACTCCTCGCCAAAAGCCGCCACGACGTCTCCTGTTGCCCGCGAGCCAGGTTACGCGCTCTGATCGATATTCGCTCAGACCCGATGCGGTCCAGAAGCAAGCTCAGACTCAGAGGGACACTAACTCAAACAGACTGGTCGCATTGAATCAACTTTGTCCCCCGCCTTGCCTTGCCTTTGCGGATACAGGAACTTCTTCTCACCTACACAATGAATTGGAAAGTTAACCCATCATAGCCCTTTCAATTTGCTTTCACTTTGACACACATGTGATCGTACCGCCTTCGCAATCTCTCGCCTGTTACGAGCACTGATCGCCAGGTTTATTAGATATTTCAGGCCTTGTAACCCCCACACCCAGGCTGTACGAGCGAACAAGCGTTGATTACGATCGGTGGTGAAGTTTCCTTGAAAGTAAAAAGTTCAACAGAAAAAATTATCTGATAAATTAATACTTTTTCATAGGAAGTTTAGTTATTTTTGCTTGAAATCTGTTGTTGTATATGTCACTGACTTTTTTCGTGCCATTTATAGAATGCGCTATACTTAGTGCTAGGGCTGTACAGGTGCACCACACTGCCTGCAAATCAACATAATATTTTGTGGAAGTAGTAAACTTATGTTAAACGTGTGTGAAGATAGTAAGATTATGTTAAAACTGCATACAAGTTTAACATAATTTGACTATTTCCACCAAAATTTATGGTGATTTACATGCAGTGCCAGCAAATTGACGGTTTGATAACTGGCTAACTGCTCTAATTGTTCACAGCCCAATAATTGCTCACATATAAGAAATCATCTAAAGCGTCGCCAAATAGTCTATTAACTGTAATTTAACCACAAGAATGGAACACACCAAATTCTGCTAATGAACTGGTCTCCATGACTCTATCCGTCTGCAAGGATTACGAGGATTCAACTCTGCCTTACAATAAAAACTTATTTTTCGTATCCATTCTCCTAACTCTTCTCTGTAAAAAAACGAAATAACAATGATGACTTCATTTTTCTATATACAGACATTCTATATACCAATGATAACAAAAAATACAGCAAAACAACAAGAAAAACATCAACAATTAGTATATACAGTAATAAATTCTCTCCTCTATTACTTTATGATGTTTCTAACATGGCACTACCGGTCAAACTGGGCTCACTAGAGGGAAGGAACAAGGGACTTTTAGGATCGGGGAGGAACAAAGAAGGCCTTGGAATGGAAGAACCTACTTCAGCATTATCGCCCATGGAACCAATGGCGTCAACAGCAATATCCATACCATCATCCATGACCATGGAAACATCCAGATCAAGGATACCTGCTGGTGCCACACCATCCGCGACTCCAACTTGACCCGAGGAATCCTCTTCTTTGAGTTCATCCTGATGTCAGGTGAGCAATCGGTATTGCTCGCCGAAGTTTCTCCTGTGGAGCCGTTAGTTTTATTTTGTGTTTTATCTTATATTTTCCCGTATATTATTCCGTATATTCTCCGTAGCTGTAGTATTTAAACTCGCTTAGAATGTTATATTTCCCCTGCGCGTTTGCTAGGGCTTACTTGCTATAGACCGGTGATAGGGCTAACTATGGGTATGTGGGCAGAAGGCAAAACAACACCAACACAAACACACAATCAGACTTTTGAGTTCTGGGGTAATTCAAGATTGATCAATGGACTCTATTGCACAAAATGCTCTATAGTCTCTGGGGTTCTCTTTGTACTTTAACTATTCCTTTCAAAACAAGACTCTGGACTTCAAAACTTTCAAACAAGACAAGACTGGGACTTTAACTTTCAATCAATCAACAACAACAACAACAAGTGCAAGGTCTCTTTCTTTGTCTGTTCAAATGCAATCCAAGTTCATTCAAGTTCTGTCAGAAGCAAAAGCACTCTGAATAATTCTGTTCTTTCTTCTGCCAGAAGCACCCTATTACTACAAGCTTGACAGCAAGCTTGTTAACCTGGGGGGGAGGGATGCCTCCTCTTTCTGGAGGTCTCCCCTTGATTATATACCCAAGGAAGCCAAGAGTATTGGTAAGGGGAGCATGTGCTCTGCATACGAGGCTGTATGGCATCATATGGTCGATTCTATTGTGAAATTTTACATCAGACCCGGAAACGGTGAACAGAGACCGCCCCATGAGGTCGTTTCACTCTATTCAGTTCCATTTCGGATCATAGATGTTCAATCTCGAGTTCTAAGCTTGGTAATGTTCTTTTTCATTCATTCTTGATTGTCAGTACTTACAGTGACTTATGACTGTAAGTAAGTATGAACCAGTAGTTCACAGGTTCTATAAGCGAGGGAGGACTTAAAGAACGATGCATCTCAGCTATTCTCGCTTTGATAATTGTCATCTAAGCCCTGCAACATCAAGTTTCATTCTAATCTTTGAAATACTGCTCCAAGGGGACAGATCTCAGTTCTATGCTGGAGCATCGGAAAACCACCCGGTATCGGGACGTTGTACCGTATTTCCAACTTGTATAAACTCGTTTCAAGGGTTCATAAATTTTCTAAGGTCTCTGATTGATGGGCATTGAAGTATGAGCATATCTATAGAAATATAGGTATGTCTCCTCCTAGTACCTCCTCAAATCTCGTCTCTATGGTCGGGGGACTCATGGAGTATAATGCGGGAGGGCAGGGGACGTCGACGGGACCTGTTCGGACTCGGTTTGACCCCCACTCTTGTCCTGTATCATCATGCTATGCAATTATTTGAAAATGAGGCATTTATCCCAACAACTGATGTAACCATGTTCTGGGACCGGAGAAGTACCCTGGATACCGGTATTTCGATGCCGTCGGATGCCTATGCACTGCTTTCGTTTGTTCTAGTGCTTCAGGGTCTCTGGTACATTTTATTTCTTGCCCCAGATTGCCCTTTTGCATGTTCTAAGTTTTATACCCTTAGTAAGGTATTATCATTCTGAGTAAGCATTTCCTATGGAAGGGAAAGCTTGTAATTGAGTGCTAACTAGTGAAACGATGTAAGAATTGTCCAAACGGTCTGCAACATCGAAGGTTTCATAGAAAACGGCCTCCTGATGAAGTAGTTTCAAGTAAATCAATTATATCAAATTGAGAGTATGGGCCGAAATGGCCAATGTTTTGATATCAATGTTAGGCCGTCGTGCGCGTGAAGCGGTGGCAATACAGGCGTTGTACGAGCTTGTCCAATTTGGGTTTCAGTGAACACAGCACTGGGAGAAGTCCTCCAAGTGGTATGAACACTACGTATCATGCAAAGACTATCCAGTAGTGAGCTTTAAGTCTAGTTTTAGACTCAAAAAGTCTCGGGGCGTATCACCGGAGTGAACTTAGAGCTTATTCGACGTCTTGCTTAATTCACTCCAACACATCCTCCTCAACCTCCTCCTTGTTTTGCCGAACAAATATCTCTCCATTGCTCATATAGTTGAGGTCTTCCATAGCCTCTGGCAGTTGAGGAGCATTCCCGACAACAATAGATGACAACAATAGATGACAATGGAATCTCTGCTATGGCCATAGGCACCGGAGCAGCAAGAAGAGGAAGGATTCGCAAGCAGTGAATAACTCACGGAAGAACTGGAAGGCCTAGGAACTACTGGCAAACTAGGGGAATAAGCGACAACATCTAGTCTGTCCAACAGACCCTAATAGCCTCCTGAAGAGAGGATCCCTGGGCATCGCAAAGACTCTGAAGTGGAAAAACATCGGGGGTGAACTGGAGATGACGCTCATAGCAAATTACATGATCATGGTTAAATATTGGCTTGATAGACGGCATGATCGCCTTGAAACCGGCGTTCCTTGCCAGGGTCTACTCACTCCGACTGGCGACCGCTAGTAGAATGCTGTAATAGCCAACAAGCATGAGGATATTGCAAATCAAAGTCCTCCAGCACTGTACGGAGGGACAATTGGGAACAACAGGCCTCGTTAGTAATGGAGGGGATCGCATTGGATAAGGCGGAATGAGCCTCAACAAAAAATGGAGAATCAGCCACTGCACAATCATTGGAAACACTCGACAGCTTGCTTCCACAATACAATTGTTGCATTGGAGTACTTCTTCATGGATGGCCTCAAAGGACCCCTCAGCCCGCTGTAGATCATCATGAAGATTGTCCTTGGAAGCATGTAAACATCAATTTTCCTACAAAGTAACATCAGCAAGTGAAAGACCCAGGAAGAGTAACAATCTGGGGATGGACTTACTTCTTCCAGATGCAAAATACTTTCAAAATCTGTTTCAATGCGGTGCCTTTGAGCTAGTTGTTGCTCAAGCTCTTTCATCTGCTCTCTAGATTTTAGGAATTCCTTCTGTACCATCGCAGAGGACAAGGCCAACTCTTTCAATTGAATGGTTAAAAGTTTGGCGCAAGTACATTCCACATGCACTTTGGCCTCGAAACCTGCGCTATGAGAAGTCATCTCATTGAGCTGTTCACGCAAGTGATTCCTTTCTGAACAATAATGTGTTGCTCAGTCCTGCTCTTCTTGAAGTTCTTGGATGGTTGAGTGATGATTTGTGACAAAATCTTCCACAAACGTCTGCTGCTCTGAGTTGAAACCTTGAGAATGGAATTGAGTGGCTGGGTCCTGTGAAGAAAGTGGGATATGAGGAATCATTCTACCCATATCAACGGGAGTGCAAGCAGGATCCAACTGGATAGTATTATCCAAGTGAGGTTGAACATGGCAATTGGAGTCAGAATCTACAGGAGCCGGATGCTTTGTTCTTGCGGGAGCATCAGTGGAAGAGGAAGGATGAGGGACCTGGGTTGGAGTAACAAATTCCAATGAAGGAATGGGTGCAGGTGGAGCAGGAATTGCGACTCGAGCAAGTGCTGGAATGAGGACACAAAGAGGACTAGTTTGGTCACATGGTGCAATCAGTCATGGTCCTTTGTCTTCTTCATCCTTTTGTGATGCTTTTTCCTCTTTTAGACACTGGCATCTTGACAACTAGGATCCTCCGCCTTATCCTTCACTATAAAGGCCCTTAACCTCTCTGCATCCTTGTCAGCCTCTGGAAACAGATGTTCCCACTCATCCATAATTTGGCCCAACTTGCTAGGATGACTATTCCGAGCCTCTGATGCCTTCAACGTTTCCTTGTACAGGTCTGAAGGGAACCCTAGGATCTTTGGCTGTAACACCTACAGCACATTCATTGCCGTTAGCGCCGATATTACATAATTAGTCTACTCTTATCCTCGTACCACATACTCGTTTCGGTCTATTTCTCTAATAGAACAAGATCTTGCTCATGGTCTGAGGCATTAAGAGTCAGGGCCCTTACATTGGTGCCCCATGCAATCAATTAACAGCTTCCGATATGTGAATTCTTGCCAGCTTAGCATACATGCAGAAGCAAAGCAGAGTAAAGAAGTTGCACTCTTTCTTGCATTTGTGACACAAGTTACAGGTGAGGAAATCTTCAGGCCAGTTGCAGGCGGTGCCAGTGTCCTGGCAGAGTGAACATTTTACTATAGAACAAACAGCTTCAGACTAGTGCACCAAAAGTCCGGTTCGGTCTGGTTCACACTGATATTTCAAGGACTGAGTACCGAACTTCTGGTCTGGTTCAGAAAAATTTCGGACCGAAAGACTGGACCATTGGTCCGCCGGACCTGCGTCCGGTTCAGGTTCTGAACGCGTCCGGACCCTGAACGCAAAATTCATTATAATTAAAATTCTATTACCTCCTAAATTAATCATCATAGTCAATCCCAAAATCTCCGGTAGATTGTTCAAACTCATAATCATCCAATGCAGCCATAAAATCTACAATATGTTGTGCCGCCTGCTGGGTTGCCGAAATGTTCACTGTTTTCGGAAATTGAGGTCGCACGAGAGCCATCCGAGGCTTTTCGGTAGATGCGACGTTTAGTGGGTGCAGGCGAGGACTTTCGCTTGCCTTTCGAAGGAACATCTTGAGCTTGAAGAACCTTGGTGGATGGTTGGCGTGTACGGTTAGACTTTCGTTGTCCCGCAAAAACAGCGGCGGAAGATTTTCCGGCTCCCATAAGAGTGGTAAAGGCATCCTTGGACACAGCACCCATGCTTTTGCCAGATTCGTTATCAACATGAGAAGTCCAAGTGTTGGAAGGAAGAACAGCAGAGTCCGGGTCATACTGCCAATTGATATCTTGAGCATCTTTGAGAGAGCCATCGGGAGCAACAGCACAATTTTCGTCTGACATACTGGGAGTATTCTGGGTCACTTGAAGTTGCTTGACTGATTATAAACTTTTGAACGGAGACGGCATTCATTCAAGTAACGTTGGCACAAACAAGCATGGAGAGAACTCTTTTGGAGTGATGGAGTGTTGCAGTTGCCGATCCGATGATGACATCATGTCAATCCGGAACTGATACTCTTCCGACGTTGCTTACTCACTTACTTACTCAGATACTTACTAAGTACTCAGACCTGGTAGATACCTCATAGAGTACCCGTACTGTACTTCAGATTTTAGGCAATATGCGCAGCTTGACAACACGTCTGGACGCATTATGAACGCGTCCCAGATTTCTGAGATTTGCTGAACGTTGAACGGGACTTGAGGTCCGGTCCGGGAAATTGTAGGACCTTGAACCGGACTTTGGGTCCCGTCTCAAAAAGTTCAGTCCGGACGCAGGTTCAGGACTGAACTTTTCGTGCACTACTTCAGACATAACAAGTGTCAGTGAGGATAGAGGGAAGGTGATGGTGGTTGAAAAAAGAGAAGTTATTACTCAGCCACAAAAGAGTTCAACCCTGCATGACTCAACAATTGGAGAAGCTTCACATGTAGCAGTAGTTTTAATTAAATAAAACCTGACAACTTGTCAGTCCCCTTAAGCAGCAGTCAGCAATGGTTCAGGCAGCTTTCGTTAGGGCTAGCACAAAGTGCTAACCCTAACATAGAAAAGCTGTCTGAACCATTGCCAAACATGGGGAACACTAAGTGAGGGGTTAGGGTTAGGGTTGAAAATATCATGGGGTGCTAAAATTAATATAAAAATTAGAGAGGCTGAGTTCTGAAGGTTAGGGTTAGGGCTAGGGTGGCACCAGGTAGAGGGCCCCAATATAAGGGGGGGGGGTCTCAGTTTTTTTCCCACAGTCCCTGGTTCCCAAGATATGAGCTTCCCAAAATTATTGCTCACCAGTCAGCTGATTAGTGTGTCACCTCATAATTTAGGGGCGCCGACAAGTTGTCAAGTTTTATTTAAATACAGCCATGACAAGTTGTCAGGTTTATTTAAATAAAGTTACAATATCAGCTGGAAGCTTCTCTTGGGGGTAAGGGTGGACACAAGTCCAGATCCCAGCAAACCCAGACCCGCCGCACAGGTACCTGGGCCAAAAAAAAAGGCAACCTGTGACCTGGCCCGGATCTGTGGGAAAAAGGTACCTGGATCTGGCGGATCTGGGTCATACAGGTCAACCTGCAGGTACCTGGCAATATGTACTCTTATAATGTACATATACAGTACATTAGAAGGTCCAGAAATCCCCAAGGGGTGACCTGTAACCTGACCCGCACCCATGGGAATGGGTAGGCGGGTATTCTCACGGGTTAAAACCCGCAGGTCACCCATAAAGAGCCGGACTCATGTCTATCCTTACTTGGGGGAATCTTTATGTACCCCAACAATGCCAATAGCACCCAAATCACCATCCGGGTTCTGCTCCTCAAAGGCTCGGAGCCTGAAGGGGGGTGGGGTAATTTCATGCCTTGTACTCCCGTACCTTATTGTGTCTCACCCCGGGCCCATTGATTCTGCTCTTGCACCTTATCCTGCCAATCTCGCTCACAATCTCATATCAATTGCGCCAACTACAACCTGCTGTTCTGATCCATTACCAGTTCTTTCACTAATTGTATCCTTTATCAGCCAATTACTGTCTCCTCAAACACCTTGTTCTATTTTGAGGTATGCCCTTGTAGTCCTCCCGTTCCCGCTTATCCCTTGTAGTTCTAAGTTCCCTTTTACCTTAACCAATTGCCTAAGTGCTTTTCAGGACCCTGTATATTTCCATTA
Organism: Rhodocollybia butyracea; assembly: GCA_015501585.1. Classification (NCBI taxonomy): domain Eukaryota; kingdom Fungi; phylum Basidiomycota; class Agaricomycetes; order Agaricales; family Omphalotaceae; genus Rhodocollybia; species Rhodocollybia butyracea. The sequence continues at coordinate 177,725 of JADNRY010000057.1, forward strand.
TTCTTAAATACTGTTTTGATACCTCTGATACCTTAGATTTGCTATATTGAACAACCCCCCAAGTTACCAACTCATTTCACGATTTATCTGTTTCTCTACTTGATTTCTTCACTCCACAATATAACTCTCTTTGATCCCGATTCATTGCGCAACAATAAGTCAGCTTCTGCTCGACTTTCCGCTATTGCTTTATCGTCTTTGGAAACGCTTGCACTCTACCCTCAGAGTTGGAAACACTTCCTCTCTTAGGCTTACTTGTCAGGTTCATTCTAGACTCACTCATGGATTCTGTTCATGCTCTTTGCATTGTCGTCATTCCCAGATCGAGTACGCTACCTTTGAATCATTATAAGGATCCGCCTAGATCTTTACAATCCCATCAAACCTGACAGCCAGGTCCTTGGGGCTTACTGTATGTTATTGCCACACTTCACACAGACTGATGTTTTATTTCATCTACCAGAAATCATGTTTGGTGATCTTTGGCTGACTCTGGGCATTTCACCTCACTGTTCTACTACATGGAACATGAAAATATCTACAATAATTGAATAAAACCAAGTTAAAAGAGAAAAGATAACAAAAATCAAATAATTGTGAATTTGAGATCACTGAATGTTTGTTTATTCATAACACCTTACCCAATCAAGTCCATGCACAAAATTACGTAAATCTAAACTGGGTCGTTCCATAGCATTGGATATGACTAAGAGTTGTGGAGGTAAGATGAGTGTGTGCCGATAAACGGGAGAGATCCAAAGTAGTAATGAGGAGTCTGATCCACAAAGCCAGCCATCATTGGTTATACAAAAACCAGGGAAAGGGAGGTGAGAATGTGGAAAATGATGATGAGTGTGAGAGCAGAAAGTTAATTGGATTAGGGAAGAATTCAAGTTGCTGGGTAATACAGGATCTGATTGTTGGAATCCTACCAACTGACCTGGCTGATCTGAAACCAGGATTGGTGAGCCGGTGTTGGCTAATAAGGATGCTGAAGCATGAAAACAGTTTCTGCCTTTCAAGGCTTTTGCCACTGTTATCTCAGTCTCTGCATCCCAAACCCGCACTGACCTGTCATCAGAGCCAGACACAATCCTCCTGCCATCAGGAGAGAATGCAACTGATCTAATAGTATGAATGTGTCCCTCCAAGGGTGCTCCCACTGCTTTCCCAGTGGCTGCATCCCAGATCCGCACTGACTTGTCATCAGAGCCGGACACAATCCTCCTACCATCTGGGGAGAATGCAACTGATCTAACAGCATGAGTGTGTCCCTCCAAAGGCTTTCCCACTGCTTTCCCATTCTCAGTATCCCAGACCCGCACTGACCCATAATCAGAGCCAGACACAATCCTCCTGCCATTTGGAGAGAATGCAACTGATGTAACTGAATGAATGTGTCCTTCAAAAGGCTTTCCCACTGCTTTCCCACTCTCTGCATCCCAGACCCGTACTGACCAGTCATCAGAGCCAGACACAATCTTCCTACCATCTGGGGAGACTGCAATTGATGTAACTGAATCAGTGTGTCCCTTCACAGGCTTTCCCACTGCTTTCCCACTCTCTACATCCCAGACCCGCACTGACCTGTCACCAGAGCCAGACACAATCCTCCTGCCATCTGGGGAGAATGCAACTGATGTAACCATATTGGTGTGACCCTCCAAGGGCTTTCCCATTGCTTTCTCACTTGCTGCATCCCAGACCCGCACTGACCTGTCATGAGAACCAGATGCAACTTTCCTGCCATCTGGGGAGAATGCAACTGATGTAACCAAATCAATGTGTCCCTTCAAGGGCTTTCCCACAGCTCTTCCACTCTCTGCATCCCAGACCCGCACTGACCAGTCATGCGAACCAGACACAATTCTTTTTCCATCTGGGGAGAATGCAACTGATGTAACCAAATCAGTGTGTCCTTTCAAGGGCTTTTCCACTGCTGTTCTGCTCTTTGCACCCCAGGCCCACACTGACAAGCCATCAGAGCCAGAAATTATTCTGCTGGCATCTGGAGACAATGTACCTGATCTAACAGTATGAATGTGTCCCTCCAAGGATTTCCCGCTACTCTCCCAATGTCTGCATCCCAGACCTGCACTGACTTGTCATCAGAGCCAGACACAATCCTCCTACCATCTGGGGAGAATGAAACTGATGTAACTGAATGAGTGTGTCCCTCCAAAGGCTTTCCTACTGCTTTCCTACTCTCTGCATCCCATACCCGCACTGACCTGTCATCAGAACCAGACACAATCCTCCTGCCATCTGGGGAGAATGCAACTGATGTAACTGAATCAGTGTGTCCTTCCAAGGGCTTCCCTACTGCTTTCCCAGTGCCTGCATCCCAGATCCGTACTGACAAGTCATCAGACCCAGACACAATCCTCTTTCCATCCGGGGAAAATGTGACAGATGTAACTGAATCAGTGTGTCCCTTCAAGGGCTTTCCCACTGCTTTCCCACTCTCTGCATCCCAAACCCACACTGACCTGTCATCAGAGCCAGACACAATCCTCTTACTATCTGGAGAGAATGCAACTGATGTAACCACATCAGTATGTCCCTTCAAGGGCTTTCCCACTGCTTTCCCACTCTCAGCATCCCAGATCCACACGGACAAGTCATCAGAACCAGACACAATCCTCTTGCCATCTGGGGAGAATGCAACTGATGTAACTGAATCAGTGTGTCCCTCCAAGGGCTTTCCCACTGCTTTCCCACTCTCTGCATCCCAGACCCACACTGACCAATCCTGAGAACCAGACACAATCCTCCTGCCATCTGGGGAGAATGCAACTGATCTAACCCAATTGGTGTGTCCCTCGAAGCACTTTCCTATGGCTTTCCCACTCTCTGCATCCCAGAGCCGCACTGACTTGTCACCAGAGCCAGACACAATTTTTCTGCCATCTGCAGAAAATGCAACTGAGTACACCCAGCCTGTATGCCCAATTAGGATGGTTTGCTGATATGACCACCTAGCTTTATGTCCATTACAAAATGCAGCAACTCTTTTACAATGTTGGCCATAAACCTGCTGAAGAATTGACTCTTTTGGTATAAAAGGTATTGCTGATAGGTAGAGATGAGGGGTTGAATCTGTCATAGCCTGTCCAAATACTCTCACAAATTGCTGAGTCTCATTTAACAATGTTTCCAAAGTACCTCTGATTCTGAGGTCCTGCAAAGCTATCAAGTACATTTCACTCATGAACAAAAATATATTCTACCTGAGGATTTTGGAACAAGTTCTTGACTCTGGAAATAGCCTTAAAGATATGTTTGTTCCTCTTTAATGGATAGTTAGTGTATAGATGTTTTTTTGGCTTCAGGGAAAGGAAATCCTGAGCATTAAACAATCACTCACCTTATCAGGCACCTCAATTTTCACTTTCCTTACATTTTCAATGGCTCTAGACACCACATGGATTGTTTGAAATATGCTCATGACTTCCAACCAGAATAATGAAGACTTGTACCAGAATTTCTCCACCAAAATCAACAGATCCTCTGTTGCGGCACTCTGACAGAGATGTTCATCCCAAAATAAGCATGCATATTGAAGTTCCTGCGGGATAGTTTTAGCTATCCTAGCATTCATATCTTTCACATCAGAGTTGAAGACATATGAATTCTCCAGAGCACACATGTTGAAGTGCAAATTCTTCATCATGAGTTGCAGTGAGCCCCAGACCAGCATAGTGTGCCCTTGACCAATATTCACTGCAAACTTCCTACTCCGAGTTTCATCTACCAGAAAGTCACGGATTGATGTGTGGACAGGGCTAATTGGGGTGTCTAATGATTCAACGCCTGTGAAGAGAGATCCCAGAAAACAGACCACTGCATCAATGGTATCACTTTCCTCTGGAAAGCCTATTATTTGAATCTTTTTCAATGAAGTCCGTGAAAGCGGCTCAAATACAGCTAATATGATGGCCATCACACTGTGGTATCTTTCCATTGCCTCTTGATCAAAGCATTCTGCGAGTATGGACATATACAGGCTATCAAGCGGCGTCAAGTCCGTGTAATTACCAGGAGCAGTATCCATGAATTGTTGGAAACGGGCTTGGACTGACAAACCACCTTTTCCACCTCCTCTGAGAGCTTTGCAGACAGTAGATGCCCACTGAAAATACCCTTCTGCTTTTGTGGCAAGCAACCTACACTGAGAATGAACCAGAATGCCTAGTCCTCCTCCTGTTTGCATTTTTGCCACCACAAATCTGTATATATCTTCTTCTATTCCTTCAATATCTCTCATCATTCGTATCCTGGGCGATGCATGCCAATTGATAGACTTCTCCACATAAACTATTATATCATTTTCCAATCTTGATGTTGTAAAAACCCGGAAATTGGATGGGAGATCATTTCTTCCACTCATCAACACTGATAGCAACTGATCTCTTGGCCCATCAGGGTCCTGGGACCAGACTCATCCAAAGCATCAAGCATGATGACTACATGCTTGGCTAGATCAACCCTTTGAGCAGGGGCGACAATAAGCTTTTCCCATTGAGTTTGTATGCTTGTACTTCCTGAGAGAGATGGATCTTCCCCAAAGACTTTGAGCAATCCTTCTGCAAAGTTTTGGTCACTTACACCAATTGTATAAGCAATAGTGCGCAAGGCATTACTAGGTGTCCTATTCTCAAGCATTGAGCGATTGAAGGCAAAGAAGGCCACAAGAAAGCCCATCTCCTGAAGCTTTTTCCCAACTGTGTGGGCAATGGCAGACTTTCCTGTTCCTGCCTCCCCACAAAGTATATATCTCCTGACTGTGTTGTCATTTTCATATTGAACCCAGTTGGTGATCTCCCTGATAATTTCTCCTCTCGTGCCTGGCAAGCAGATCTTATCACCATCGATTCCTGCATTTAGTGCAACAAAATTCAATTCCCTTTGCAGTTTCTGCCTCATATCATTCCCTGTAGGAAGTCAGTTTCATGAGGGAGATGATGTTCCGCCACATACTGGGACTTGTATTGGTCATCGGGTAGTTATTCACAGTGAACTGCGACGGCCCGCTGATTGAAAAATTGTGGGCGCCAGTAAACATTCTGGATAGGAAGCCCATTAGTAAAACCTTTACCGTTCGTAACTGCTTAATGACATATACCCGTTATTTCCTTCTCCAATCATTTTTGCTTGTAGCAGTTGGACTTGGACACAATGGGGAAAAACAGGCAATGTACAACCAGCTGTGTGTATATAAGGCTAAGCCTATGGCTGCCACATCGTTTTCAATTATATGCGCGATATGAATACACAGAACTGACAGGATAGCCACATGATAGTATGAGGGCATCACGCCGCCATATATGGTTTAATTAGGCACAAGTATTAATATCTAAAGTTTTGACACACCGTAATGATACAAAATCTGCTCGGCAGAACGGTGTACTGAAATTTTCCGATAAGATAAGATATTCCTTTTATAGTTTATCACAAACTCCATTTCAGGCAGACTGAAAACCACTGATTATTCTTATAAGGATAATCAGCTTTCTTTCAATTCACATTGCACAGATCTGCCGAGCAGATTTTTGTATCATCCTGGTGTGTGAACCATAAAAGGACGATTAGCTTCTGGCCCGGGCCGGGCGCTTATACGGCGAGATCAATCGATCCTCACAGAGGTGAACATGTCATCATATTTACGAGTACGTATCCCGATGTATTCTAAAGGTTGCTTACTTACTTCAAGTTTCTTACTTCGTTATTGCCGTTTTCTCAAGACAATGCAGGCTATCGACGCACAGGTGCATGATTGTAACATAAAATCCACATACGGAGACCATAGTAGAGGTTTAAGATTGTTATGAGTACCAAAACTTCGATGAAAATAACACAACTATGTGATGAATAGCAAAGGTTGTACTCTAATCAGACACGCTTGATTTTCGGCCCATAGTCTAGAGGAAAGGCGGGTTGTGACGAGGAAACAAGTAATGATGGGCTTCAGTTGCGAGTATGGTCTGCAAATAAGAAAAAGAAAGGAGAAGGACTCAGAAGACAACTGCAATACACTTCGAACAAAATATTGGAATTCTGGGCGTGAAGAAAGGTAAGGAACGGCAGGAAAAATGAGAGCACTTTGGATACATACTGTAGTAGTCTTGACATCAATTTGCATGTATAGGAGTAAACTGTAAACAGAACAAACGAGAGTGTGAGCACATATTTAGTTGTGAAAAAACTCGTCCTTACTTTTTAAAAGAAGCTCTCTATTTCACTCTCACTCCTTCACAAACCATCCAACGTCGACATGGCTAAACTTGCCGAAGCAGACTGTGATGACCAGGTTGCAACTGAGAAGCTGCGTTGAAAGGAAAGAAAATAAGAGAGAAGTGCACGCCGGGTGAAAGCGAGAGGCAAGAGCAAGTGAAAAACGATGCCGCCATTCATATGAGAATAATCACGGGGTACTATACAGCTGTCAGAGTTTAGCAACATCCTAGACGTCAAGGCTACTATCATTCCCACAGTGTTTCAAAATCCCGTAGTGTTTCAAAATGTCCTTTGAAGGTTATTCTGTCACAAATCTCACTAAGTATGCTCTGGAAATGAAATGTATACTGGTCTTTTCTATGTTGCCAGTGTTTTTAGAATCAAATTCCATTAGATATTCGCTGCACAAGCATTTTCTGATTTTTTGAAACACTACGGGAAATGCACCGGGAAAGCTCTCGAGCTCGAATAGCATAAAATTGGATAATAAAAAATAGATAGAAAGTTTCGTTCAGTACCATCCTCTATAATATTCCCTCTAAATCCGGTGGCCATCGAGGGAGGTTAAAGGCATCTGCAGTGTGCTTTTCAAAAAATTTTGAAACACTACGGGAGTGATAGTACATATTTCTTGTTCTGTATGATAGATAACATAATCATTATACATACGAGTGTTAGCGACTTAGTGTGTCCTTGTACAAATAAACTGAAGGCAATCAACATACTCCTACATACTCCCATGCGCTCCATACTTCGGATGAATCCCATACAATCAGTATGTATGGAGAATTTTTAACAAGCGCTGAAAATTGGTATGGCTGCCATACTGTCATACTGCCCATGCATCCCATAGTACTTTTCCCAATTTGCTGATGGAAGTTGAATACATCTTACTTAGCTCAAGCTTCAAGGTTGTGAATGCTTTGCCCTGCAACTCCCCACTCTTGACATGCTAGGGATCAAAGTCAGGTTGGAGCGTGCCATTTTTCTTTCCCATAGCCTCAAGCCTGTGCTTGCATGCGCTACCGTACTCCTTACTGTCCTCTCAATTCCCTGTATGCTATTTCACTACCACTGTCTGTGATTAAATTAGCATTTGTGGACATTGTAGGCAGTACAAACTACAGTTCAAGTTCCATTTATGAATACGGACCATTGAGACTGTTAACGGCCGTAATAACATAAGTACTGTGAGGACTTCTAGAAAATTCAGATACAGTACGGTACGTGGATTTTCGTTGTTAAAACGGTTTGTGAAACACACGCCCGTGACCGTAAGTATACGGTGGTGGCCCTAACGTTCACCCTCCTTTGCCATTTGAGTTCTTGATATGCAGCCGGCCTGTCACATTCAAAATGCTTTTAAAGAATTACATCTCAGGTTAGACTAATATCACCTTTCGTCTTTGAATGCGCTGAGCACAACGAGCTCTCTACTGGTTAGACGAACGTCGTCAAAGTTTCTGAATTACTATGATCCTTCATCATCAACATCAACGACTCCTCATCTTAGTTCCCTGGAAAGAAAGATATTATGAACTTCATTGGACTCGTACGTCCACAAAATGCTCCTGCGTTTGTGGCGACAAATTTAGTTGAGTTTTCCGCGCAGATGAATGTTTTGCTCCAAGAAAATGCTCCTGCGTTTCTGAGTATATGAATTTTGCTGCGACAGCGAATACTGGCCCGTGTGAGCTTGTTGGTAGCTGCCTGGAGGACCATCATAATGCAAACCAAAGTAGTTGAACGATTCTTCGGGGAATACAGAGGATATTCGAGGTCCTAGGTGCGTATCTGTGGATGTTGGTAAATATCAGGTTTTAGGACAACTTCGAGAATGATATCTAAAAACTACCCCTTACTTACCTAAGTGACTAACCTCCTACCCGACCATCTACTCAACCCATCACTAACTGTCATATACCAGCCTCTGCTTGAGGTGTCCACATTAAACCCTGGAGTGTTGGTGCGCCGGTAGCGTGGGATTTGGTGTCTCTAGCATACTAGGAATGCAGGGGATGCTGTCCAAGATCTAGCAAGAGCCAAATGGTCACAGCGCGGTTACGCCTGAATGTAGACTTGGTTTTGCCCTAACACTTCTCTTCATTTTGGGGCAGCATGTGCGACACAATTATGCATAAGTTCCATATGCTATGTTCTATTTATTCTATACTTCCAAGGCCACGGGCCTGACCATTGAATGACTACACATCCCTCCTGATACCCACTACCATGTAAGTATGGCATATACTCACACGTGCTTCTGCACTGCTACCATCTGTTTATACTTTGTTTCATCATAGATAACCTTACTGTACCGACAACCACCACCGTTAGTTCTTATCGTTGCTAGTAGGCCTCGCGTCTCGCCGTTTGGAATATAACGTGGTCCTGTCAATATGTGTGATTGTCAGTGTTTCTGTCGAGACTAAATGACAGCCTTTCATACCAATACCTGTAGCTACACCAATGCCCAAAGACCCCAATACATACACTACATAGAATGGAGGTGCAGCCTGCACCTCCCGTGTCTTGGTACTTAGTCTTACCTGTACGCACGGTTTAAAAGATTCCAAAAAAAAAAAAAAAAAATCAGGTTTTAGGCATTGCGGGAGGGGCGCTAAGCGCTTCGCGTGGCATCACGTGAACCGTGTATTTTTTACAACAACGGGTTTGACTTTTGCCTCACCATGTCTGAACCTGCCTACCAGGCACTCTACACAGAATTCCTCGCCAAAAGCCGCTACAATGATATTCCCGCTCTCCCGCTGCTCGAGCTACGTTACGCACTCTAATCGACCAGACACGAGACAATCTGCGAATTTGCTCTGAGTCCGAGAGTATCACTCGTCGCCAGATTTCTTGGGTCCAAAATCTGCAGGAATCTCTATTGGCTCCCATCCGAACCCTTCCCCGGAAATTTTGATAGAAATCTTTCGACTCGTTATCGAGACATCCACTAATCCTGGCATTACCTACACATCCCGGCGCCATCGGCATGTTCTCACCTCTACTTTCGTTCCCAGCTATCTGGGTGTATCTTCTTATTCACCTGGACCTGCTGTCGAGCTTCATGCGTGTCTACGCACGAAACTCGTCATATTATCTAAGTATCTTTACAGTATATAAACTACGTACTCATACTGAGACAATAGAGATCTCTTTCTTCGGAACCACCACCATCACTTCAGCACCTCGGAAATACCTCCCAGAGATGTGTAGGGACTGGCCAAATCACAGGCAGATCCCCCGTCAACTCGATACTTGATTCCGAGTATAGACTCAGTCAATGTATCTCACTGCTTTTGGTGGCAACAAGTGGCTGTCTCTTTTTCTCCCTTCTGGTCCAGGATAAGGGTTTTCCACCGGAGTGGTTCGCTACGCACCAGGTCCGCTGAAGTAACTGCATTTCTGAATGAATGCATTTTGCGATCAGGAGTCTCAGCACCTATGAGTATTTATCTGGTGCGTGATACGTTTGACTTATGACATTTGGATTCGTTGGTACGCGCTTCTGCTGTACTCGAACATTATAACTCTATTCCTTACTTTCCACATCTCTGTCATTTTTCTATTACCAAATCTACATCTCTTTTTGAAATTATTCATAACTCTCCTTCTTCGAGTGATTCCGAGGACGGAATCTAAAGTACCCCCTCTGTGGAAGTGCCAGCTGCCCCGCCGGTAGCTGCTACTTCATGTATACCTTTCACTCATACTTATTATCACTATACATATATTACCAAATCCTTCACGCTCTTCAAACCTTATCATTTCCCTTCAAACTCCTTCACACATCACCTCTCTTTCTCTTTTACCTCCACCATCCAATTTCTCTACTTTCCCTCCCTTATTCTAACCTCTGGACAACAACAAACCGGCATACAAATAACTCGAATACAGCTCGGTGATTATGGCCATTCAACATCACTGATACACACCATTTCAAATTGTCGCCCTCCCGATCTCCTCTTATCTCCTCTTGCCTATTGAAGTATTCCAGCAACTTATAATATTTCTACGGCACCCCCAGCATATTCGCTATGGATTCTATGGCTTAGTTTGGTCACGGAAGGGGCGTAGCAGTTTTAGCGGTTCGGTTTTATATCGGCGTATCGTATGTTTTATCATTCTTTTTCCGTTGATTTATTTGCTTGATCATTATTCCTTTCCGTATCCGATGGGTTTCGTGCCTTGACGGTGAATGCGGCGGACGTCGGTACACGCCTTGATTGCGACGTTGAGGCTGGCAACCTCTCCTGTCCCCGTTGATGGTTGTAGGCGGGAGATCTAGTTTACTAGTCAAGCGTGTTACCCGCGCCGTGCAGCAGAGCCTTAAAGTCGCATACTCGGAGGTATTTCAATTCTTTCGGACTATTTTCCTTCTGAATATTTTATCCTACCTATACACATCACATGTATACAGTAAGGCGACGTACGAGCACGCGTGGCAGCCTGTATATATCACAGGTAGATACAGTAATGAAGGGGACTCTCTTTTTTTCTTTAATTCTACTACGTGTGCATAACCGCTAGCGACGGCTGACTATAAGACCATATTCCGATAGCTAAGTCTATCTATTCTTCTTCACGCTAACTCTTTCGTAGATCCCGACTAGGTATCCCCACCGGTCCTCGCTTGGACCAAATCTCCTTACTTCAGTGGTGACCACCGCAGGGGATCTAGTTTTCCGAGGTTCTACTTCTAGCTAAGTGTTCTTATTATTTTTATTGTGAATTACGAGACTACCGTGTCTACACAGATGGAGACAGGCTGTATTGTCATTTAAATCCTTTTATTGTGAATTACGCATCAGGAAAAGGCGTTTTTGCCTAGGTGACCCCAGAGTGGCCTAAAGCAAACTAGGTGACCTATGAATCCTATGGCATCCTAGGAATTTGGGCTCGTCCCTTGCCAGTCAAGGCTCTTGAGGATTCCCTAGGGTATCCTAGGCAAACCCAGGGCAAGCCTAGGTTTGCCCAGGTTTGCCCAGGTGTTCCCCAGGTGTTCCCCAGGAGCACCTGGGCAAACCTGGGCAGACCTAGGCTTGCCTAGGGGATCCTCAAGAGCCTTGACTGGCAAGGGACAAGCCCAAATTCCTAGGATGCCATAGGATTCATAGGTCACCTAGTTTGCTTTAGGCCACTCTGGGGTCACCTAGGCAAAAACGCCTTTTCCTGATGCGAGACTACTGTGTCTATTTAGTGCAAAATGTCTACTACACCTGGTGGTACTAACACCACTAACACACAGCCCACCATGTATAACCTCCGGGTGCCTATGCCGATTCCGCGCACCCAGAACGCACCATTCTTCAACGGTTGATATATCGAAGATTTCCTTAATCAGATTACCTTGCATGTGAGACAGACTTGGATAAGTCGGTAAAGTACATTATCGATTACTCTTCTGATAAAGTTAAGGATACCATTATCTATATGGAGGAGTTTGATACCGATAAGGCTCTCTCCTGGACTAACGCCAAGAACTCTCTTTATAGGCTTTATGGAACAATGGACAAGCCCAAGGAATACACCGAAGAGGAAGTGAAAGACTTTTGTAAAGAAAGATCAGCTAAGCCCGCTTTTACTAAACTCTCTGAAGTCGAGTCCTACTACCGAGATTTCATAGGTATTGCCGCTTCGCTGAAGAAACGCAAACTCATCACGGATAAGAAGTTTGACTATCTATTCATTCTGGGTATTCCTCATGAAATGAAAGACTGGTTTCACGGAGTTCTACCAACTAACAAGCGTTCAAAGGACGACCCGCCGGAGGTAATTGACTCTCTTGATATTCTCAAGTCGAGGTTTGACAAAAATTCAGTCATATATGAGGACTGGAAGACGGATAACTCAGACAAAGCTAAGTCTTCCTTTAATGAGTTTGGAAATCGTGTCTCCAGCGTACCTATTCCCCAAGGGAATGTTTTGAATGAGGCGGTTGGATACAAAGAGCCAAAGATGAATACAGATATTCAGCCAGTTCAGAGGAACAGTATTGAAGAGTTGACAAAGCAGTTGGAGGCTTTAACTCTGCTTATGAGGGCAAAAGAGAGCAAATTGCCTCCACGCAGAGATGGCCAGACTGGACCGAGATATTGTTTCATGTGCGGCAAATCTTGCGGACAGGATGGAGTACATCCAACGGGCCCGAGGTTCTGCCCGGAAACTCATAAATTGCTTGCTGAACATCTTTTGACCTTTGATGCAGTACGATCCAGGTATGTTCTCCCCGGAGGAGCGGATCTCCCGCGCACTCCTAGTGGATGGTCTGGAGGTGTTTTGTCATATCTTCGACACCTACACGGATCCGCGGGGCAAACCACAACAACTACGGCGGCAACAGCTTCTGCTTCCGCACGCGATACGCCTCCGCATCTACAATCTTCTCACTCTGTGGGACTCATGTATGATGATACAGATGTTCTTGGTGGAGACTCTTTCGCGCGCAATTCAGTACCGGATGCGCAACACTATGCGTACCCTTCTACACGATCCGGATTGGATACAGCAAAGACTAAGAGACATGACCCAATGTCTCAAGTTAACCGCCTGGAGAAGCCGGCGAGGCAAAACCTTCCGTTGCAATCCACTTTACCACCCGCGCTATGACAACCAGAGCCACCTGTACAGCAAGTCCGATTTGCACCAGAGGCAACACCCATGGTACAACTGCCAAGGAACAACATTCCACCGCCGACAAATCTTATTAATCAACAACAAGGCTGGAAGGATTCGAGACCCGGAAATCCGAGGGGAGGTATTACGAAGGATGTAGAGATGAAAGATGGCGAGAAAAGATCTACGAACAATCCACAGTATCATTTTACTTCCAAAGTTCAGGATTTAGCTGACACACAGTCTATGTTCTCAAAAATAGGTGAACTAACCGTCGAAGTACCCCTCTTCGAACTTCTGGGTGCTAGTCCTCAGCTTTCTAAGCTCATGACGGAATACACCCGGACCAAACGCGAATACAGTGCTCCGAAAGATACGAGAACTACTTCTACAGGATACGGCAATATTATGGAACCGATCACGTCTATTGAAGGTACTCTTGGAGCAGAGTCTGTGGAGAAACATGTGTATGTTGAGTCTGACGAAACGGGAATCAAAGACTTTGTCTTCAGGTGTTCTAACGCCGCTGCTCAAATCCCCGCATCCCGTTTCTTTGCAATGACCGTAGGCGACATTCGAATTACTCTCAACGGCAATGAATACTTGGCTATGATTGACTCCGGATCTGAACTCAATGTTGCAGGGTCTCACTTGCCAGAATCTGCTTCACTACCTATGGACTTCGACGGGATGCGCTGGTCCCTCAGAGGCATCAACGGTGACTATGAACGCTTGCGCGGATGCGCTATCGATGCCCCTATTAAAATAGGAGGCCATGATTTTGCTCATCATATTTTCATCTCTAACCAACCCATAGGCAAACACGATCTTATTCTAGGACAACCATTCCTTCAAGAATTTTCCGCTCGGATCAATTATTAACGAGGCAACCACTGCAAACTTTACTTATGGCAAGACGGCAACAAGAGAATGCGCCCGACCCTTATGGTTTCTATTACGGACCCGGGAAATCCACGCAACACGACTGCTATCCGGATGGGAGAACCTCCGAGAGGAGTATCCTTCATTGAAGAAGTTGAAGACTTGGATTTTCGGGATTAGGAAGTGATTCCATGACCTTCCGCACTTCCTATCCTGTCTTAGGAAGGTCTTTCGAAGCCCTAATGGGCAACGCTGAGTATTCTGAATTTGATTCTCTTTTGGATGTTATTCCCCCTTCTGAATATGAATCTCTTATTTATTGTTACATTTCAACAATGGGAATTAACCCAACTTCTGTTCTTCCTTCGCCGTGGACAAACCGAGCACTAAACGACAATTATTTTTCTAGATACACATACACTGGCACTGGCGCCAAACTGGCAAAGACTCCTAAGAAGAAATACAAGCCAGTCGATCACAAAGTTAGACCAGTACCAACCTACTTTCCTGACCCGCAAGCTCAACAATTCAAACCTATACCACCAGCGACTCCTATGGTGCTACCTATTCATCCACCAGATTATCGCACACTCAATTTCTTGGGCCGAGTTATCGCTCGAGCGCCTCGAAGACATGCTACAAAAGATTGAGCCTGGTGTGTTATCCTCTGACGAAAGTTAATCTCATTGCTTTTGTTGTAGTAAACCAAGGTAAAGCCTTCGCATGGAGTTACGCCGAGAAAGGGTATTTCTCCCGGGAATATTATCCCGACTATGAGATTCCAACGATAGAACATATTCCATGGCAGTCAAGGCCAATCCCCATCCCAAGAGCAATACAGGATGATGTTGTTGCGGTCATCCGCGACAATGAAGCAGCTGGACGCTTCGAGCCCACTATGTCGAGTTATTGCTCTTCACTTTTTGCAGTAGCAAAGAAACCTGGTTCAGTACCGCCAGTGCGTTTGGTCATCGATATGCAACCACTTAATGCGGTCACTATCCGCGATTCATCCCTGGTGCCAAATATCGGAGAATTTGCTGAGTCGTTTCTCGGTTATGCTTCTTACGGTCTCTTTGATTTGTTTTCAGGATTTGACGCTTGTTGGGTAGCTGTTAAATCACGCCCCCTTCAAGCTTTTCACTCACCCGATGGTCCAAAGCAGCAGACTACACTGGTACAAGGTTTTACAAACAGTATGCAAGAATTTCAACGCCGAGTCAAGCACGGAATCCATGAAATCTCACCCAAGATAGCTGATAACTTCGTCGATGACTGTGGTGTTAAAGGCCCTCGTTCACGATACGGAGAGGTGTCCATTCCAGATAACCCCAAAATCCAAAGGTTCATGTTCGAGTATATTCAGAATCTTGATAAGTTCTTAGGCACACTTGAAAACGTTGGAATGACTGCGTTAGGGAAGAAGGTAGTATTGTTCGCTATCAAACTTCGAATCGTAGGATCTATTGTCTCACTCGAGGGATGGATCCTTGAACCTAGTGTCATACAAAAGGTATTAGACTGGCCGAATACCGCAAGATGTTTCAGATGTACGAGGATTTCTGGGCACTGCTGGAGGAGCGCGACGATGGATCAAAGGTTATGCATTGCTAGCTAAGCCTCTCACTACCTTACTCCGTGATACCGAAGCCCCTTTTGAACTCACTACAGAAGCATTAGAAGCTTTTGAGATGCTCAAGCACAGGATTACTCGTACTCCAGTACTCACAAGAATTGATTATCAGTTAGCTAAGTTGATTTCACATTTTGCACGAGAATCCGATGAAGGCCTAGTGATTGTAGGTGTTGATTCCGCATGGATGGGTGCTGGATGGGCGATGTATCAAGTTCAAGAACTTCAGAAACGGATATCGCTATACGGATCCTGTACATTCAACGCACAAGAACAAAATTATGGTCAGCCTAAAACAGAAGTTTATGGAATTTTTCGTGCACTCACGGAGTTGCGCCATCGCGTCTGGGGAGTACATTTCCGTTTAGAGCATGATGCTGCATCCGTTAAAGAAATGATTCGTTCCACAGATGATGTTCCCAATGCTCCCATCTTATGATGGATTTTGTGGATTAAACTGTTTGATTTTGAGACCAAGCATGTTCCGGCAACATCATTCAAGCTTGAGGATGGTCTTTCGCGCCGCAAGCCCTCACCCAATGATCAACCTTACGATGATACGGACCCAGAAGAATTCCTTGATGCCTACAATGATATGGCATTGACTAGATTTATGTGGAACGAGCTCTATATCCACTATTCAAACCCATTTATTAGCTCATGGAATGAACCGGGTACGTCCATCCCACTAATGCTTAGCTCAGTGATTTCTTTAGAATTACCGGATTTTAATAATTCGATACCGCAGGCCCCTGTACATCCAACAGATGAGTATTCTATTTTTGCTGCTACTGCAAGTCGCTGTACTGCTACCAATCCATGTAGAAGACTCCCGAGTTTCACTATCGCCGAAACCCAGTATCTTGCAGTGCAGAATTCCTACTTGGGAATGAGACAGTGTTATTGGAGTATATTGCACAAGTATCCCCTACCGAAACGCTTCCCTTGCCACCACTTGATTTAGAAAAGACTGGACATCAGCATCGCGTACCGGATACTGAAGATAAGTCTTTCTGGAATCAACTGCGAGACTTTTTCACTACAGGTTTATATCCAGGACATCTGCGGACTCAAAAGGAACGAACTACGCTTCAAAAAGAAATCACAGAGATTTTTTCTTCAGGATGGACGCCTATGGTTAGCTCCGAAGGCCAAGTCGGATCGACTTCCACAGCTGGTAGTTGAAGATTCTACGAAACGGATGGATCTCATGGCGGCAGCACACAACGAGATAGGACATCGAGGACGGGATGCAGTGTACAAGCAACTTGTGGAACGGTTCTACTGGCCAAACATGTACGACGACATCACCTATTTTGTCCGCTCGTGTATCGAATGTCAGAAATCAGTTAAGTCCAATCCAAAAAATTCCTTACAATGAGTCCTGGCAAGCGCCATTACTGCGACATTTTAATTTAGATTCAATCAAGATGCCCAATGGAGTCGGCGGTGTAGACCGAATTATTCAAGCTGTAGAACCGACAATGCTATGGCCGGAAGCCAGGGCAGTTTCAGGAAGCTCCGCCGCGCCCGTAGCCAAGTTCATTTATGAAGAGATAATTTGTCGATTTGGGTGTGTGCCGTTTTTCACTTTTGATGGAGGACCGGAATTCCAGAAGGAGGTTACTCATCTGCTTGAGACACAATACCATTGTACTGTGATCTTTTCTACTCCATATCATCCACAGGGTAATGCGCCTGTGGAACGTGCTCACCAGCCACTGGTGGATTCTTTGTTCAAATGTACCGGCGATGCTAAAGGGAATTGGCCACGATTCCTTCATGCGGTTTTATTTGCGATGCGGGTAACAGTCTCCCGAGCTACAGGCTTCTCGCCATACTACCTCTTATACGGTACGCACCCAGTTTTCTCATTTGATCTAACAGAGATTACTTGGCAGACATTGGACTGGCACACGGTTCATACCCATGAGGAATTAATTGCCATGCGAGCGCTACAGTTGTC
This sequence comes from Rhodocollybia butyracea, assembly GCA_015501585.1. NCBI lineage: Eukaryota > Fungi > Basidiomycota > Agaricomycetes > Agaricales > Omphalotaceae > Rhodocollybia > Rhodocollybia butyracea. Next base: position 195,064 of record JADNRY010000057.1, read on the forward strand.
ACAAAGAGATGAGAAGATGCGCGAAGCAAACAAGAAGCTTGCTGAGTCTCGGCGCCGAGCAATTGAAGATCTATCCAAGCGCGTTGGTTTTCAATGGGATTTTCGTGATTTCGAGGAAGGGATGTATGTTTGGTTACGAGAGTCTGCTATCGACGAGATCAAAGGCGGAAAGGGACTCTGGACATACTCGGGCCCCTATATCATTCATGAGAAACGCCCTAACGATGCGTTTGTACTCAAAGAGCTAAGTGGTGCTATTCTTCCGGGACACATTAATATTTGACGCCTCCGTTTGTTCTATTATAGACCTACACATCAAACTCTGCGCGCAAAAATTCCGCAACCCCGGCAGCAAGTTGGCTCTGTACAGTATGAGCTCCCGTCGTTCCGTCTGGACCGTGTACAGGCACGGCTAAAGAGGTTTTTCCATTCGGACATGCATCCGCTTACCGCTGAGTGATCATTATCTCGCTTTTTCCTTATACCCTATGCCTTTTCTTTTATCCATGTAATATATATATATTCCTTTTCCTATCTCGTCTTCCTATTTTCTTCCCCTCTTCTATTCTATCATCTCTCTCTATGCCGCCTCCTATTATATCCCCATTTTCAATTCCACCTTCAGGTATTGTACCCCGCATTGGCCGCGTTGTTCGACGATCCAACATACCCAATGAACAAGGCTTTCACCCCTGGTCTGAGTACCAGATAGAGCCTATCCAAGAGCAACCATTTATTATTCGCTCGACGGACCCGACTCACCCCGTTCTTGACGCCTTTGTTGACCCCATTGGACTGGCAACAAGTTATCCAATCGACCTTGGTCTCCGATGGGTCTATGAACACCCTGACAATCACACCGTGCATATCGTCTATGCTAGGGATACCCAACTCCGCTGGACTGAAGTAGTGGCCGGAGTTCGATCTGGTGTTGTTCCGGAACGATACGTACCAGAAGTTGGATCTGATGGTGCGCGGAACGGTCCAATGACTCGCGAGTGGTTCCTCGATATGGCTTCCCAATTCACCATCACGGAAGAGGGTGTCCTCCTGAAGAATAATAGGAAAGTGTGTCAAGACGCAACTGACTTCGAGTGGAAGGCAATGATCATGCTTCCACAACAAATCGGCGATATCAACTGGTCGCTATACACTCCCGAGCGTCTGGTGAATCTGGTGCGTGATACGTTTGACTTATGGCATTTGGATTCGTTGGTACGCGCTTCTGCTGTACTCGAACATTACAATTCTATCCCTTACTTTTCTCATCTTTCACATTTTTCTATCAAAGATACTACTACTCTTTTCGAGATTCTTCACAACTCTCCTCCTTCTTCTGTCTCTTCTATTGATTCTTCGAGGGATTCCGGGGTCGGAATCTAAAGTACCCCCCTCTGTGGAAGTGGTAGCTGCCCCGTCGGTAGCTACACATCCTTATACGCCGTTTACCAGTACATTATACTTACATACATATATATTACAAATCGCTTTACACATCGAAAACTATCAATTCGTTTCAGTTCCTTTCACACGTTCCCTCTCTTCCTTTCTTACTCCCACCTCCATATTCTCTCTTTTCTCTTTCCTTCTCTCATAATCTGGACAACGACAAACCGGCATACGAATAACTCGAATACAGCTCGGTGATTACGGCCGTTCAACATCACTGATACACACCATTTCAAATTGTCGCCCTCCCGATCTCCTCTTATCTCCTCTCGCCTATTGAAGTATTCCAGCAACTTATAATATTTCTACGGCACCCCCAGCATATTCGCTATGGATTCTACGGCTTAGTTTGGTCACGGAAGGGGCATAGCAGTTTTAGCGGTTTGGTTTTATATTGGCGTATCGTATGTTTTATCATTCTTTTTCCGTTGATTTATTTGCTTGATCATTATTCCTTTCCGTATCCGATGGGTTTCGTGCCTTGACGGTGAATGCGGCGGATGTCGGTACACGCCTAGATCGCGACGTTGAGGCTGGCAACCTCTCCTGTCCCCGTTGATGGTCGTAGGCGGGAGATCTAGTTTACTAGTCAAGCGTGTTACCTGCGCCGTGCAGCAGAGCCTTAAAGTCGCATACTCGGAGGTATTTCAATTCTTTCGGACTATTTTCCTTCTAAATATTTTATCCTACCTATACACATCACATGTATACAGTCAGGCGACGTACGAGCACGCGTGGCAGCCTGTATATATCACAGGTAGATACAGTAATGAAAGGGACTCTTTTTTTCTTCAATTCTACTACGTGTGCATAACCGCTAGAGACGGCGGACTACAAGACCATATTCCGATAGCTAAGTCTATCTATTCTTTTTCACGCTAACTCTTTCGTAGATCCCGACTAGGTATCCCCACCGGTCCTCGCTTGGACCAAATCTCCTTACTTCACCGTTATCATGGACGACAAACGATCCACAACATCTATATCCAGGGGGACCTGCAGAAACCATACTGTTTGAGCTGGGTCAATATTAGTGGATCGAGTGGACATACAGAAGGGGGGCTATAGTAGGCATCAGCGAGGAAAGCTGAGTTGATGCTACACCGGGCTGAAAAAAACTTACAGCAGCGAGACCACCTAAGCGCGCACAGACGTGTGAGTGACAAAATGTAGTAAAGCAGCTTACATATGTAGTTTTCTTCAGTAGGAGGTGACTGAGGCAAACCTTGAACCATGACTTGGTAGAAAAAGAGAATGGAGACAACAGCGTTGACGTGGGACAGACAGAACTTCATGGCGGCGGTTGATTAGGTCCTACTAGTTTTTACTTTTGGTCTGTTCTTATACTCCAATGGTTCCTGACACATATCACTGGTCAAGACAATGTGTCTAGAGTGCTACTTACTAGGATGATAGACATCGCTGCAAACTCGGGAGGAGCTACATTGTACTTGGAAGTAACAAGAGAATTAATTGCCCGCTTAGTACTAGTTACTGCAAATGATTTCTTGACCCGCAGGAAATATGAATAGGTCCAGACAATCTTGAGCAAAGTGAAACATGGTTTTTGTCATCTGAGTTGAGCGCAAACGGCGCCATTCAATATCCGATATTGAATTCAATGATTACATGTCCATTAGGACCTGTAGGACAAACACATTATAAGTCGTACATTCGAATTTTGCATTAGCTCAAATCCTCCATTTCGGCATGGATCCATTCCGGTGGCAGTCTTGGCGCTCTGGGTACTCAGGCGAATCACTTTGAATACCCCGATACCTCTTGTACGAGGATGAAGATGACTCCGAGGTTGATAAACCGATGAAGTGGGTAAGTATAACCGGTGTCCTCTGATCTTGACAAAAGATCCCAGTTCAGTAGCACAGTCGACATAACTCAATCCGAAAAGCGCATACTTAAGCTCAGTTTGATATATTCGATACTCAGTGAGTTTTAACTTCGATGAGTTACAATGAGTATTACTGTTTGGACAGGACAACTGATTCCATTCCTGTTTTCACCATGGCTTGGAATATGGAGAGGATGGAAACAACATTGGTGTTGGACAGACGGAACATGGCTGTTAATTATGTAGGTCTTGTTTCTCTTGGCCTAATGATTGTGTTACTAGGGACACAGACTTTCACGACCGCTACAAACACGGGAGGAGCTATACCACATATTGAATAAACGAGATATCTGCCCAAAACTACTCACCACAAACGCTTAGAGCAGAGTAGAACATTGGAGTACAAAAGCCCAAGGTTTTGTTATTGTTTTGAAGATTTTGACCTGCAGTTCAATCAGAGGAATTTTGGATAGTGAGTTCGAGAGTTACAGATCCTTTACAAGTCCTGAATGTAATGAAGGCTCATCCTTATGGCGGGTTTTGCGTGAGAATCTGTCCAAATTAGGCTTCCTTTTGTCTAAATTGGGTTAACCCAATAAGGAGATTAGTTTCGATATATTTGGAAAGTCAAAGCATTTGCCATGTGACCCTGGGTTTGCTCATCTCCGCGCTCAATTCTTAGTATTATGTAACCTCAGACTTGCTCATCTACTCCACATTCTCTTCTTATTGGCATTCTATTAATTCAACTCTGTTTCTTGTTGTCTTGTTTTGCCTTCTCTGTGCTGCTGGAGCCTGGAAGTGCGCCTTTCTATCTGTGCAGATGCGGTTCTGGGATTTGTGGTTTATTTCTTCTTTCTCTGTAATATCTGTGAGTTGATATTTTTTTGTGGTCTACTTTGCACATTGCTGCTTTTGCAACTCCGCTCTCTAGCCCCTCAGTTTTTCTTCTTCTATCAGCAGTGGTTGCAATGCGATCTTTCATGTGTGCTCTGCTTCCTCCAGTGTATTTATTGCACTTATTGGCAACTTCATTGCCCAGCTTGTTTTTGGTTTCATACCTCGACCTCCATGCAGTATGCCGTTTATTCATTCATGTAGGTGTTATGATTCAAGGCTCTTTTTGATTCCTCCCACTGATAATTTTCTTTTGCAGTGCCTACTGTGATCACTGCAAAAATCTTGCAAATTTACATCTCTGGCTATCTTGTTCCCTCGTTCAATATCACTTGTGTCCCTGAAAATGACATTTCTGTGCTTGAATTCCACCGCCTTACTGAATGTGCAGAGCTGCTTGTGATGCTCAGTGTTTGCAAGTTGTTTGCTGCAGTGCTGCCTAAGATGATATTTAAGGGCGTTAATATCTTTTCTGTCAACACCGTTCACAAGTTCTGCAATGCTGTTTGCTCACCCTCACTTGTCACGGGTCACTTTGCAGGCGCTTTGACTTATGTTGAATTTTCTTTCTTGTTTGGCTCAGATATCACATTTGGTCTGCTTAGTACTGCACCTTGCATTGCCGAGACTTTGCCCAGCACCTTCTCCCCTCCCATGTTTCAGTGATTATCATGTGCATGGAAACCACCAATCTTTCACTCTTGCCTTTTCATCTATTTGATCGAACTATCTGGAACAATCACACTTGGCCTGCTTTTTTTTGCCTCTATCCCTCATGTGACTGATGTTACTGTAATCACAATGCAGTACATTGTGTGGTTACCTTTTCCACTTGTTGAATCTGTGATTCTGCAATGAAAAGTGCTTGGCTCGCAAATGCAAGTTCTGCTTTTCAGTGCTTACATCTCCACTTTGGCCATCATGCTCTCTGACACATTGCCCTTGCCAACTACATCACGCAAGTTCAGACAGGTCTTGTGGGTTGTCCTGATTTACTTGCCAATATCTGTTGTGGGTTTACTTGTTCAGAGTGGAATACATACCAGCCTTCTGCTGCTGTGTACTGCAAAATATAGTCTCTATTCAATAATTAGCATGTCACAGGACTCATACCTGCCACGTGCTCTGTGTGATGGCCCACACTCACAAGATATGAGAATGTGGGATGACTGTGACAGTGGAAGTTAGGTAGCCAATTGCTTAATGATGAATTGCTAGAATACGTAGATGCAGGTCCTCTGATATCTTATATTTGACTTGGAATACAAATCATCATCCCATTTGCAGCAGTCAATTTAGGAAAGGATAGAAGGGGCCACTGAAAGTGGAACCAGAAGCGGAGAAAAGAGCGCTAGTAGTTCAGAAAAAAAAGGTCAATGAGCGTCTTGGAATATAAAGTCTATCTAGTGAGTCTGCTCTTGAATTTGAAGAACGAGTAAGACTAGTGACATTGTTATCTCACTGAATTTTCAATGCTCAGGATGCCTGGTCAAAACTTGTGGGTAACTTTTTTTGCGTGGGTACAGAGTATAGTTTTCAATGAAAACAGAGCAACCTCACTTTATCCAACCTTAGAGTTGGGTCACAATGGTTGGGAAAGGAAAGGATAACTGGCACGGTCCCAATGAGGAACAGCTGGGGCCCACGCTACACACATTGCACCTAATGTGTGCCGTGGATGTGAGAAGCCAAAGGTGATCCTGAGCAGCGTGAGCTAAGCCACCTGTCGCACACAGCCAGCTAAACACATGAAGAGTACCATTGTAGAGGTGCCCACATCACTGAGTAATCAAATCACAAGTGTACTATATTGTCTACCATAGGAGAGTACACTGGTACAAGGATGGGACATACGGCTCCCTCCCTGCCCGGATGCTCAGTACAACATAGCTGTAAAGGTGACAATACATGCGTTAAACAGGACAACATAGGAAATCACAGTCTGTAAGACTTCTCTGCAAGCCAGAGAGGTCCGGAGCCACTGCATAACATCAGGAAAAGCCATTTTTGCCTAGGTGACCCCAGAGTGGCCTAAAGCAAACTAGGTGACCTATGAATCCTATGGCATCCTAGGAATTTGGGCTCGTCCCTTGCCAGTCAAGGCTCTTGAGGATTCCCCAGGCAAGCCTAGGTCTGCCCAGGTTTGCCCAGGTGCTCCTGGGGAACACCTGGGGAACACCTGGGCAAACCTGGGCAAACCTAGGCTTGCCCTGGGTTTGCCTAGGATACCCTAGGGAATCCTCAAGAGCCTTGACTGGCAAGGGACGAGCCCAAATTCCTAGGATGCCATAGGATTCATAGGTCACCTAGTTTGCTTTAGGCCACTCTGAGGTCACCTAGGCAAAAACGGCTTTTCCTGATGAAACATCAGCCTGGTTGCCCCGGAAATGTGCTAGAAGGATGTAGCGAACCTATAAGTCACCAAAAAATTTTATACACTCCACAAGCAAGCAGACAGAGTAGTAAAGTACAAAAGAAGACATCTATTTAGACCAGTTCCAAGACTGTCTAACTGTATGCTTCATGCAGGAGTGGAGAATGGAGAGCAAAATGACCAGTACAAAAGGAAACATCTATTTAGGCCAGCTCTAGGACTGTCTAACTGTATGCTCCATGCAGCAGAAGAAGAAGAGGATAGTGCAACAGAAAATGCAAGAAGAGGACAATACATGGCAAGCGTTGAAGCCTCACTGATTGAAGCTGCAAGTAGGACTAGAAAATCCCAGGGTAATTTGCCAATGCGAACCAGTAAACACCGCTTGTACCCACCAATCTCCCAGACACAGATGATACAGATCAACCTTGAGAGGCTTAGCTGGGGTTTCACTTTGTCTCAGTTGAGAGGCAGAAAGCCAAAAGTATTGCCGCTGTTTGTCCATAGCTTGACCACTGAACATTGACAGGCAGACAGCGCCAGGCAACTTTTCATGCCACTGACATAATTTCCAACAGTCATATATTAAGGTTTTCGATGAGAAGTACCTGAAGAGCGAGTCCTGTGACGACAAGCTTGACAAGAAAAATTTTAGGCGCCCAATAGATGATGGTGGTCACATTTCAAAAATTGGGAGAAACAATTTCCAATGGGCGCTAACTTGCACAGGTGCATGTGTCAAATTTTGACGTGCCCAAGCTTCAGCCCTCCACCGTAACCATATATGGTTATGGCTGGTAAAATTGGTCAAAATTGCTCTATACGGTATGGTATACGGCAAGTATATGGTGCATCCATATTCCTGTTACCTCTTTAGAGTAGAGGGTCTTGTGGTGCTCTTACTTTCGATCAACCTTGCCTGGCCGTTAGTCATTAATTGACAGGTCTTGTGATTGTAATTTGATCCAGTGTCTGAACTTGTCCGACTTAACCAGTGCAATTGTTTCTCTTTCTTTATCTTTCCCTCATGCAGGTTTCCATACACAACATTGCGCTCAGCGCAGTTTATAGTCTTTCTTTTTCCGGTTTGGCTCTGCACACCCCCAAGCATGCTCTGAGTACCTCACATTCTCCTCTCTTAATTCTGCCCATTCTTTTCCACATCAATTTCAGGTATCCGAGTGCACGCCCAGTATTGATTCTGAGATCTGATTTGCTTAAATCTTCATCTGCAGCTGTTGAGCTCGTCCACTGCATACCTCAACTCAGCTCAGTCAACATTGGAGCTCTTCAGCAACACATTCCAAAACAGCTCCACATCCCAATATTGGCTCCCAAATCTGCGTGCTCCACAAACAGTGCTCCACTGAATGGCTGGAGCTGGCTCATATAAACATGACCAGTGTAACTACTATTTGTGGGCTTTGAAGAACCCAATGCTCTCTTTTTTGCACAATATCATTATAGCTTGCATTGTTACTTCTTTTAATTGTCTTAGGACCAGAAGGACCTTGAGGGACACTGACAAAAGACCAGGTCAGAAGCGGACCGGTGTAAGGTATCAAACCAATTCATGCCAAAAGTAACGAAGGGGACACTCCTAAATCCACATATATTACATTGTATACTTGTTAATTGTTAAGTTACTGCGTCCTCAAGTGTTGCCTAACCTTCTGAATGACTTGGAATGACTCGACAAACCAGATCAGCGGAACATGCGGATATGGCCTGCCTGACCATGTGACTATTTAAATGACTTACATCGAGTCATTATCTCACTTAGGAAGGCTTACCTGTACAAACCATGGTTTGCCTTGAGGATAACACATGTACTATATATATTTAATTACTTAATGATCTCCCATGTAAAAGACTATAAAAGGAGGGGATTATCGATACACCCTTTTTCTTTAGTCTCTATATTTTGTAACCCAGTACCTACAAGAATTACACTTGTTATCTCGATTCTTTGTGTGAACAACACCTGAGGAATTATCTACTGAGTGAATACAGCAAGACTCACTTTAATATCAAGGATATTGAAGGTACGTATTCCCGACGCTTATTGTCACCAATACCCGTATAGTGCACACCAACTCTATACAAAGATACCCCCAAAACACCGTAACATTTAGGTTCTTGTAAGCATTATCTACTGAGCAGCCCCCGAATCTGTTAGATCGGAAGTATTAGCTAAATACGACTGGTTAACAAGCCTCTTTGTTCGAGACTTGACAACCGGTAACTACTTAGTCACTTCTGATAAGATTGCTGTCCCAAAACATAACACTCAAATTTAAATTTGAAACATTTTGGGATGTGTTGCTGAAGAGCTCTATTGAGCTGCCAATTCTGCCTGCTTTCTTTCCTTTGCCAGGTGAGCATTAGATATTAATGTCTCAGTCTTCTCGAGTTTCTGACGCCATTGACCACAGTGTTTCACTGTCTGCCCCTGTATTGCCTTTGGCCAAGTCCCAAGTCATCAGCATGTCTTCCAAGTGCCTTCTCAGGTTCATTGTTTCACTGTTAACATAAGAATTGGTTTAACCTATGTGGCAACTGGTTTATGATCTGCTTACTGTTACTGTTATTTATGTGGTGTTATCTTTATTTACTGTTGTCATGTTTTGTTACAGGTTCCTTAGTTGTTCTTTGCTTTTACCTTGTACGTTCTGTATGCAACTTCCCGCTTCATCAATCATAGCATGGTCCTCACAATTGGTTCTTGTTGTGATCTGAGTGATTACCAGTCTTAGCACAGCTGGTTTACATATATGGCACATCAGATCTTGAGCTGGTGGGTCCTACTAGCCAATATTCTTGAAGCAAAAACCATTGATTTAATTGTTTTTGAACTCACCAGGATAGAGATGAGTGCCAGATTCCACCCCTACAGGGTATCCATATGGCACCCGTAAAAATATGGCTGTAAAAACTGCTCGCAGAAACCCTTTATGGTACGGTTATGGGTACCCATATAGCTGTAACCGTATAGCCATATCTTATGGTTGCGGGTGGAGATCCCTACTTTGAGAGCAAAATTGGATTACTTATCTCAGACAAAGAACTTCTCCTCCTACTAGGTACCTACACTAGTAAATTGAGGAATGGGAACCGAAGGCCTTCAACCCCAACTATCTGTTTGATTATTTTCCTTGAGAGCAAAGGTAGAAAATTGAAAGAAGGAAAATTGATGGCTTATCAACTCAGTCTGTCTATTAGCCTATTATATTGTACAAAGTATACATACAAGTAGGGTGAGACAATCTCACCTACATCTACCTACCTAGCCAGCAAACATTGAAGCCCAGTCAAAACCCAAGCTGGGCTGATCTGGGCATTTTGTGTGTAAGTCCATGTCAGCTGGCCAAATGGTAAGTAAATTTGTTTTTGAATCTATGGGTGGGAAATTCACTGAGAAAGTTTGACTCAAGTACTCTGAACTCGAGTGGACACAGCAATAATATGACTTTAGGTAATCTACCTTGAGCTTGGTGTTCGAACTTCAAGTATTTTTTGGGAATGCCACCAAACGGCTTAACATGTGACAGAATAAAGTTTCAGCATTTTGAAAAAAATGAGTCATGGGGCTGCCAAAATCAGGCAAGTGCCATGATAAGCTGCCACAGCTATGATCCATGAACCAAAATTTTTGACATTGCCCTTTGTTCATCTCCAGGCTCTGTCAAGATTTGCTGTTCAACAACTCCTCAACCTACTTTGGACTCTAGAGACTTGAAAGTGGATTTATTGGGCTTGGCCATTTCTGGTAGGTGCCAACGCCTGCCAGTAAAAATTAGCGCTTGAATTTTTCCCACATTATTTTTGTTCAAAAAAGTGGCAAGAGCACTTATTGCTTTATGCAATTCCTGCAACAAGCTTGAGTAGGATAAAATGTTCTTAACATACAAATAGATAGATTGTTAGGACTTTTTTAGTACCATGGTAGAAAACTGAAATATAAATTGCTGTTCAGTGATTTTGCCCAGTAAGTATGAAGCGTATATTACATTTCTTGTCCTGAACTTTATCCTTTTTCCAAAAAAAATCCAAACATTTTTTCCTGAGCATAAAAACGGTTTTCATTTTGAGTCATGAATACAAGAAATCAGATGGAATCTCAGGGGTCTGTCTGCCAAAGCTAGACCTGAAATTTCTATCATGCTAACAAAAGATACTTCTGAGCTATCAAAGTCCTCACAGTCACTTCAGAAGACAAAAATAATAACATTGGCTTCTAAAATCTGACTGAGAAGCATCAGTATGCCTTAATTAAAGATGTTATAACCCTTATCTGGAGAGCTGCTGTAACGCCTACGGCACGTTCATTGCCGTTAGCGCCGATATTACATAATTAGTCTACTCTTATCCTCGTACCACATACTCGTTTCGGTCTATTTCTCTAATAGAACGAGATCTTGCTCATGGTCTGAGGCATTAAGAGTCAGGGCTCTTACACTTTTTTGAGCAACCTTGTCCTGAATAGGAATATTACAGCAATATGACCACACAACAACACAACTCAAGCCATGACTCTGTCATGGCTCTGGCTTACTCTTTTCTTTCTCAAATCCTTTCTATGTTTCCTCATGATCCTCTTTCACACATCTCTGGGATCCTGGACTTCTCCTCCCAGGGAATTCAACAGCTGCTAGTCAACTTTAAGCAGCTCTGGGAACAACATGGTCTTTCAGTGGCTGGTAGGAATTTGGCAGAGGCAGTGGTGCAGGATTCAACATTAAGATGTTGCTGGGCAGTGAAGGAAGAAGGTTTCCAGGCAGAGGTCTGTTTTCAGATGATAGAGTCTATTAAGAGACTGGGAGAAGAGTTTGGGATGGAACTGTCCAAATCTCAAACACCACCTCCTGCTCTGAGTTCTCCATCACCTTTGACCGCTCTTACTGCCTCATCATCAACTCCCACACTCGCTTCAAATGTGTCAGACACGTCGAAATCATCTCCACATGCTCTGACATTGGTCTCACCATCCAAACCCACTCCCCCTTCACTTCAACTCCAACCAACCTCAGAGTTTGCACGGGAGGTGGCTGAACTGCAGAAAGCAGGCCGGAAACTTGAAGTATTCATGGATGAACATGTCATGGGGCTTGAACACACAGCTGGAGCACCGCCAGCTTGTGTTCATCTCTCAAACACTCCAACTGAGTGTACACCTGTGCCTTATGTTGCCCCTGTGACTGCCGTTCCACCAACAGGCCTTCGTAAACGTGTCAAACACAACATGTATGGTGCGTTTGGTTCACTCTTGCTTCGTTCAAGTCGTTGCCCATCCCAATCTGGTACACTCATGCCATCACCTTCACCCACTGAAACTCCCCATCACCATATTTGTGCTCCAATCAATGCTCCCATTCATGGCGCTGGAGATCTACTGTCTCCACTGTGCCACCACCATCTTAATCTGGACTTAGTGTCAGCATCCAGAGAATCCAGCGATTTTCACAGGACACTTTCTCTTCTTCTGCGCTTATGGAAATTGCCAACATACTACATCATACGTTACCTATTAGATGACTGTATGTTTCTCTTTGTTATGTTTTCCCTTTTTCATCTTTCTCTTTTGTTTTTTTTTTGGGTAAGATGGACCTGTGGGGTCAATCTAGGGGCATGTGTAACGCCTATGGCACGTTCATTGCCGTTAGCGCCGATATTACATAATTAGTCTACTCTTATCCTCGTACCACATACTCGTTTTGGTCTATTTCTCTAATAGAATGAGATCTTGCTCATGGTCTGAGGCATTAAGAGTCAGGGCTCTTACAGCTGCTTACCATGATCAAAACAAGTGCTAAAACTTTGTTTATTTGCTTTATTGCTTTTTGTCATTGGCAAGTCGTTGGTTTGGGACTTAAAAGCACTATACTTCTATTTAACTAGCACTAGTATGTTTGACAGTAGATAATAGAGTCTAATCTCGGAGATAAGACACCAATGAGCACAAACCGGAGTGTAAGGCAAGGTTTGCCATATTTATTGCTGAATTATTTTCCCACCATCACAGGGGGGGGGGTTAGTTTTCTCACAGGCATTGGCCACTACCACCATTTCTAAGGTGAGCAATCTTTTTCTTAAATAATTCATTGAGCTAATTTTTTTTTGATTACCAGCTTGTGTTGGCCTGTCAATGTCGTAGCATGCCGGTATGCCACACTCTTGTGTTTTCGTCAAGTTTTCATATGTTTGTATCTGAGCGCAAGTTGTAACTGTACTTTATTATATGTAGAGACAGTTGCCCACTCATTCTTCATAGTCATATTGTAGTCATATGTAGTCTGTATATTGTATTAAGTAGTTGATAATCCAATATGATGCACTCAGACCATCCCAGACAGATCCCAGATGAACCCAGATGAGCATCCTAGTAGTAGTAATTGTTGGACTTTGTCATCTATCATCTTCATTATACTTACTATGGAACAGTCTTCTCACTTGCTACTATCTATGGAACATTCTCTCTTGCTGTAAATACTGGTATGTGAACTAGTTGTACTATCTTTATCCTGCCCACTCGCCATTGCTTTATTATCATGCTATTGTCTATTCTTGCTTACTTACCTTGTGCTACATTCCACTCTTGTCTTATTGCTCTCACTCTGTGTGTAAACGCTTCACACGTTGTACTTATTATTATCTTGCTGGACTCATATATAAGCTCTGTACATACTTGTGAAATATCAAGGTGTCTTTCTGTGTCTGTGTTTGTGTCTGGACCTTTGTCTCCCTTGTGTCTGTGTGACCAAGGCCAACTAACAGTGTTGTATACACTGTCTGCTTTATCAATCAACCTCTAATAGTAATGTCATAGTTCAATTCAAGCCAGAGAAACTCAGATTATCCCAGAGGAACTCAGTTGCATACAAGACCAATTTTTCATTCCTTGTGCAGCTCCTGTCAGATAAACCCAGACAAGAATAGACTGTATGGCATATTTCTAGAGATTTCTGGAAAACAGCTGATCTTGTTTGATCTTGTTTGATCACAGTCAAATCACAGACCCCAACATATCATCTCAGCCCTTCCCAGTGCGGGTTTTCACTGGGATTGAAGCATCACCTGAATCCCTGGGCAGCGCCAAGTGAAAGGCTTGTACAGTGATTTCCACAAAGAATGACTGGGGGGTCAGAGAGCTTGTACTATGTGAGCAAAAATTGACTTAAAGTTGCCAGGAGACCAAGATTAGGTATTCCCTCCAGCAATCCCACAGATCCTCATCAGTTGGCAGACTGCTGTCACAGAAAATGGCAACAAAGTCAGCAATAATATGCAGATTTTGCGCTTAGGCTTGTAGCCATATATTTTGACAATGTATATGCGCTATACATACAATAAGAGGGTTATACGGAGCCCGAACCGATAATACTCAGTTAGTTGTGACAATACACCCACAAGCGTAGTTTGATACTAAACTAGTGAGGATACTCGAGGTGCCCAGAGACATCAACACTAGATTGTCAGCCTAGTTTCTACCCACCCCAATGCATACATGAATCCGCATACTTGGATGTCTCAAAGTGAAATGAGTACTGGCAGCAGCATTACATAACTCTGGGATTCTTGGTATCTACTCAAAGCTAGTGAAGTGAACTAGCGCTGGGAAATATTATTATCTTAGGGGATTGAGCTGGTCTTGTTCAAAACCTACCAGACAACTTCGAGGATAGACATGCAGACACGTACCTGTGTGGAGCCATGAAACATCCGATGGAAGGAACAGTTATTTGCGGTACAAGATTCTGTGAGGACCAGAATATGTTAACCCATTTTAATTTCTTTTACTTTGATACTCAAATTGGGACCATACCTAAATTGGGATGGTTCTCTAGATAAATGTACAATATGTCCGGGCTAGAGTTTCCTTTCTTAGCTAAATTCCTCTCTTTCTTGAATTTCTATCTCACTCCATTTCTCTCCAACTCTGTTTCATCTCTTTTTGTATTAAACTAGTAAATACCCAGTATATAAGCACAATGTATTTATCTCATAAATCAAGTTATCTTGCCACCTCTCATAACCACCTGTTGTGACAAAGTTGAAGGTCTCTTCACCACCGGAGTCTGCTAGTCCTCTTAATTCCCCCTGGTTTAAAAGTACTGAGTCAATCAAACACTGTAACTGGGCATTTGTTTAGGGTGCGTATGGAGTCTAGCTTTCTCTTTGAAGTTAATATTATATTCTATCTTATAAAGTTTGGATTGGTGTAATAGAAGCTTCATAACAGCTTTTGTGCCCGCTTAAGATTGAGTTAGATCTTTTGTGTGAATCTAGTTGCTTCCTTAGAGGGGATGGCTTCTAGTAAGGAATTATTTGGCTCCAGAGTGAGGGTTCCTTAGCTAGCTCTTAACAAGTATTAGTGAGCCACTAAGATTGTGGTATGAGTTCCTAGTGATTAAGTTCACTCTCCTTTGCATAATTCTAGTTGCTTCCTTAGAGGGGACAGCTTCTAGTAAGGAATTATTTGGCTCCAGAGTGAGTGTTCCTTAGCTAGCTCTAATGAGTATTAGCAAGCCACTAAGATTGTGGTATGAGTTCCTAGTGATTAGTTCACTCACAGTTTTGTAGCTTGACCCAGAGTTTGGTCAGGGACGTTATGGTGTTACGCTAGCTGGAGCCAGAGTTTGCCCAGGAGTGTCCTAGTTGCATTGTATTGGTTTGGGTTTGGGTTATCGTTGGACACACACACACACACGGTTAATTGATTATTTGGGTTTTCAATCAGACATATGCGCACAACTTAGACAATACTCTATGCTAGTTCAGTTGAGAGAACTTACTAGACCTTGTTGCACTACGCTAGTTTGGTTGTTTCACTACACTGGCTGGCGTATCATCTTACATTTGATATCTTAACTTTCTTTGGGGAATCTTTGACAACCCAGCCTCACTCCCTTTAAACAAATCAATAGTCTGGTTAGGCGCGGCCTTGTATTTGTTAGGTTGTTTTCTAGCGCCTTTCACATACCAGTATGAACCAAGCCAATTAGCAACAAAAATGCAGGGAATGCTATGGTTAACAACTTTGAGGTGTGTGAGAAAGGCTGAGCTTTAACATTTCCGGCCTGACCCGAGCCAAACACTAGGATCCGACTCCAGGGGGGGGAAGAGGGGGAGGCTTAGAATTGTACTTCTCATGCTTTGGCATTACTATTTCTGCTACATTACTCATTCTATTCAACATGATTACATATGCAGAGACTCAATAATATGCAGACTTAGTCTCCCCTAGGCAGAGTCGCTATACACTAGCAGTCTGGATGGATGTGTTTATATTGAAGACTTATCGACTCCTGCCATGCAGTGTGCATTTGAACGAGGTGAGATTTCTCATTTCATTTCTCTTTACCTACATCCCTTTCTAGTTTATCATCCTACAGCCTGGTCTAGGCTAGGAATAGTAATAGTTGTACTGTGTATATTCAATGGAGTTCATCATACTACAGGATGTACCTCTGTCATTTTCAAAGGTGCCTGTCCCCGTGTATTGGAAGGTATGGAATCATATTTAGGCGAGAATGGATGGATTAAACGACCAATAATATGGCCTGGCTCCGCAAGTGAAGGAGTTCTGTATTTGAGTGTGAATGGCCATATAGTGGTATCCCTTCAATTCGCAGGCATTGGAGGCACAATCCCGGAGGGCATATCCTGATATTTAAGTGAAAAAGGATTGATGATACCTGGACCGGAGTTGTCCATATCTATCCTAGCCTGCTCTAGATCAAGAGTGTCCAGTGAGTCCTGAGTACTGTCATTGCCCATATCTGGACAATGTGTACTTTCAATGAATTGGAAAGGTTGTACATCAACCCCTAATCCTATGCGTACAATGATCAGTGTTGAAGCAATAGCCTGGTGGTAAATTAAAAGCCAGTAAGATTCCAACAGTAGCGTAGTAATAAGGATTTGTTAGTGTTACTTACAGCTGCCTGTGTGAGTGCACAAATGCTTAAGGTCTGGGCACCCCTTGCTGTCCCTAGGTCTATGAAGTCAGGTCCTGGGAACTTCATATCTACATTTATTCCCAATGCTACACCCAAAAAGACAGGCAGCAGAATTCCAGATTCTATGCTATAGAATGATTGTAAGTCAAATTGAAAAGGCCCATATTTGGGCCCATATCGAGCCATAATTCAATACACAATTTCCGTAAGCTTCCTAAGTGTACTCTGTGAGCTTTTCCCGAGAGATCTCTCTGATTGACGATTCAGCCACCAAATTCTAGATGCTATAGTTGCGTAATAACCATCAGTATTAATTTATATATGTGGACAGTAAATTGCAGTTACAAACCTAGCAGTATTGTAAGTCCAAGCCCTACAGCAACCTCACAAACGACATATATGGGAAAGAAGAGGCTATTTTCCTCACGAATATCCCGAACCTCAGGTCGGACACCTATAAATTGAAAAAGAATTGAAAAAGCTGTTATTCAGGAGAAGTTAGTGATTAAAACCAACCTCAACCCGGACTCCAATACCCACCAATAGAGGCTACTATGCCAAAGGCAAGCAGAAAGATCATGACTCTTTTACTTGCATTCCACAAATGATAGCATTGATACAACTGCACTTCCAAGTTTGAGAAGCTTGGGCATAGGGATAAAATTATAAAATATACCAATATCATATCATCAAGTGTACTTTGAACATCTTGCTATGAGTGACAGTGCATCAAGTAGTTTGAAGGGAAAATCACAAACCTGGAGGCAAAGAAGATCCAAGTCAGTGCTGCATCAAGATCTGACACCACTCCATTAACAGGAAGCTCAAGGCTCTCGAAAAGTTCTTCATCAGCTGGAGCAGTAGAGCCTGAGATGGCAGCAGCAAGGGTAGCAGAGATATAATCAAAAAGGGCAATCCTTTTGGTGAGTAAATCCATTACAACCGAACTAGTGGTCAACAGGAAAAACAAGACTGTTGTCACAATGAATAGCCTCCCTGGCATCAGTTTTTGGCGGAAGACATAGATGCTTAGACCAAAAATGCTTATAAATACTCCTATGAATTATTTTGTGAGAGAGAATGACAAGAGCATCATATCAACCACTTGCCATAAAGAAGTAGTTCCAGCTTCCCAAGGACCCAAGAAGGGCTCAATGTTAGTGCCGATGTAGAATTGCATTCTTTGTCACTCACTGTAATCGGGAGAAAAATTGACAAAAAAAGTTGAGACTCGGTAGAAACGACCTTGTCAAATGCTTGAGTGAAGTTGGAGTACATTGTTGTCTAAATCAGACAGGGGAAACCCACCTCTTATAGCTTGCACCAGCATCAATCAAATTTTTTCTCACTTGACAGAGATGAGGCACTACACACTTTCAAAAATAACAATCATGACTACTGGTCTGTTGTTCGTGGTAACACACTTGTGTTGGAAAAGGTACTTGATCTCATGCCCATTGTGCCCAGTTATGCAGACTCATCTACAAAACATGGGTAAAACTATGGACTGCTATGAACTGCCATGGAGTGCTCCAGAGTCGGAGCAGCCCTGAGTGCTACAGAGTGACGGGCTTTGCATTTGAAGCTATGGACTGTATAGTAACTGAATAGACATGCTCTGATCAAAACCCAGGTTATGCAGATGGATCTCGGGAGGTATGCATAGACCTGTATAGACCTGTATAGACGAGGATGATAGACTTCGATGATCGCTGCAGACTTGAGAAGAGTATAAATAACAAGAAAATTGATTTTTTGCCCCCAAGTGCCGGGGCCCCAACTAATGATTTCTTGGCCCGCAGGAATCATGAATAGGTCTAGACAATCTTGAGCAATTTTATCATTTGAACGCCATTCAATATCGAATACTTATTGAGTTTGACGACTACACGTCTCTTCGTTTGGAGGACAAACGCATTATGTATACGCTGCAGATCCAAATTTTGCCTTGAGCATCGGTTTAATGCATCAACCAACTTCCATTTCGCCATGGATTCATCCCAGTGGCAGAGCCTTAATGTTCTGAATCCTCCATACATAGCCTGCATTAGCAGTATCTGATCAAAGTGCATAGGCTTAGTTTGACATGTTCAGTACTCAGCAAGCTTTGACATTGATGAGCATTGCTGTTTGAACAGGAAAACTGGTTCCCATCAAGAGCTGGAATAGCGAGAGGATGGAAAAGACAGTGTCGGTGTTGGACAGATGGAACATGGCTGTTAACTACGTAGATCTTGTTTCTCTTCGCTGGCTTGATGATTGCGTTACTTGAGATGCGAACTTTCACGATCGCCACAAATCCGAGATGAGCTCACCACACTTTGAGTAATACTGGATGAACGAGAAACGCCTAGTGCTAGTCGCCGCAAACGATTAGAGCAAAGTGAGACATCCAAGAATGCGAAAGCCCAAGGTTTGGTTATCTTTTTGAGGATTTTTGACGCAGTGCTCTGATATCTTATACTTGCAATAGAATGACCATCCAGTTTGAACGTGGCACCAGTGACGTAGGGAGTAGAAAAGGATTTCTTGGGTCATAGCGCTGGTAGTTCAGAAGAAGTCGACAAGTGCCTCGGTTAAGCCTATCTAGTTTGTCCGCTCTTGAATTCGAAGGAAGAATAAGATTATTTGAATGTATAGTTATGGGTATTCTGAGTGCTGGCCACTTGCAGAACAATTGGAGCAATTGGAGCTTATTATCTCGTTGAAATTTCGATGCTTAGGACGCCAAGTCGAATCTTGTGGGTCTTTTTTTGCGTGGGTAGAGAGTATATTTTCTAACGAAACAGTATCAGTACGAGTCAGTCAGTGCGAGCTCACCGGATCCACCTTGAAGTTTGATCAACGATGTCGATGATGGCTTGAAGTGAAACGATTTCTGTGGGCGCTAAGTACAAACGCATGTGTGGAAATTTAGACGCTCGAGTCAGTTTCCTCCTGTCTCCTCGTCCAGGCAAGACAGTGGACACGAGCTACGTGTAAGGCACGCCCACGAAAGATACACAAGCCTCCTCCCAGGTACTTACAGTGATTGAATGACCGAAGGTCTGAGCCCCTTTTCCTGCTCCTGTGCGTTATTTCTTTTTCAATTGTTTCTGTCAGGCTCAAGGATGTGCAGGTTCACCTTGAGATACATTGATCGAGTCTGCACTCGAAATCAAGTATCGAGTTCGACAGGGGATCTGCCTGTGATTTAGCCAGTCCCTACACATCTCTGGGAGGTATCTCCGAGGTACTGAAGTAGTGGTGGTGGTTGGGAAGAAAGAGATCTCTTTTGTCTCAGTATGAGTACGTAGATTATATACTGTAAAGATACCTAGATAATATGACGAGTTTTGTACGTAGACGCGTACGAAGCTCGACAACGTCTGTACATTTTGTTACATTCTGATGAATGATGAAGAAGCTGTATACAACATAGTCATAGTCCAGAACGAAAGATCTGCACCCCCATCCCAAAATCCGCCAAGTCCCTCAGACAAGCGGCAAAGTATTTGCCCTCATATTTTTCAGCCTTAGAGACCGTTCACCCTATTCAATGCCGGGAATTTCGATCTCGCTACCGCTCTACGCAGAGCCCATATATCATTTAACAAATCAAACTCGTCAATAATCCTTACATTCCTCATTTTTGTCACCTTGAACGATTTTCTGAATGGACTATCCTCGTCAGTTAGTAGCAGACCGCTGTCACATTGGAGAATGGTAACAAAGTCAGCAGCAAAAATGCGGGAAATGAGAGAATTGATTGCATAGAAGTGGCAGTGGTGGGTACCCTCTAGTCTTGGGGCTAGGTGATTTTGCCGTGCAGCCGGTGCGTGGTGCGTGCAGGTGCGTGCACGCACCTACTGATGCGTGTTGTATGGTGCGTGCACATATGTAATTTTTTCAGCCCGAAATATGTATTTTTTGTAATATATACTAACATTATCAACTTCATATTAATGAACTTTTGGCCAATTGGCCCAAAGAGGTAATTCTACACAAATTTGACCTAATTAGTAGTAATATCGAGGCTTGGATAAACAATCATTATACGCATCACGCATCACTTGCACGCACCGGCACGCACCCGGCACCACTTGCACGCACCCTCGCACGCACTATGCACGCACCCCGCATCACTTGCACGCACCCGCAAAATGATGATGGCAGGTGCGTGCAAGTGATGGCGGGTGCGTGCAAGTGATGGTGCGTGCGTGCAAATGTTGTGGGTCTTTTCAGCAATGTTTGTGTTTTTTTAGACATTGGAACCTGTACATACACCTCTACACCTCTACACTGATCTCGCCTTATCAGGCAGCCTCCTATGTGCCTAGTGCAGGTCAATTTACTTACGTTGATGATACTTACACTACTTATCTTTGAGTGTACAATCCAAGTTGCAGCTTTGGGGACAGAAATAAAAGAAAGGCTCAAGAAAGGCTAGTAAATTCTATAGTAGAAATAACTTTACACAATGAAGTGAACTTGGCCCAGTTGACACGCACGCACTTGCACGCACCACGCTCCGCATTTGCACGCACCAAGCACGTTTGCACGCACCAAGCACGCACCACGCACCGGCTGCACGGCAAAATGTATGTGCCGCTAGTCTTGCATATAGCTATGAACGCCTGTCCTGGCAGGTGCGCTACAATGAACTTTGAAGTGTACGAGAAATAACTACTCTACTACTTAGTAGTAGTTGTACTGTATATATTTAACGGAGCTCATCATTCTACAGGATGTGCATCTGTCATTTTAGAGGCACCGTTCCTTGTGTTGGAAGGTATGGCATCATCGTAGTATATATGTGAGAAACAACGGATTAAACGGCCAATAGTATGGCCTGTCTCTACAAATGAAGGAGTTCTGTATTTGAGCGTGAATGGCCAAATGGTGGCATCCCCTTGCTCCGCAGGCATTGGAGCGCAAGTCCCGAGGGTTGATCCTGGTATTTAAGTGAAAAAAGATCAATGATATCTGGACCGGAATTGTCCACATATATTGTAGCCCGCTCTAGATCAGGAGCTAATGAGTCGGCACTGCCATTGTCCATATCTGGATAGTGTGCGGTTTCAATGAGCTGGGCCAAAGGTTGTACATCAGCTCCTAACCCTATGCGTACAACGATCAGTGTTGAAGCAATGGCCTGGTGAGAGTAAAAGTCAGTAATAATTCAGTAGCATACGTAGTGATGAAGATTTGCCAGCGTTACTTACGGCTATCTGTGTGAGCGCACATACGGTTAAAATCTCTGGGCACCGCTTGCACCTATAAGTCTAACGAAGAGATCGGATCCAGATATGGGTGTAATTTGAAAGTTTATTCCCAATGCCACCCCCAAAAATACGGGCAGCAGTATTCCAGATTCTACGCTATAGAAAATTAGAAATCGTAAGTCAAAAGCCGTATCGAATCATAGTTCCGTACACGATTTCCGTAAGCTTCCTAAGTGTACTCTGAGAGCTTTTCCCGAGAAATTTCTCTGTTTGACAATTCAGCCACCAAATTCTAGATGCTATAGTTGTGTAATCAGCATTAATTTAGTACGGTAAATTGCAGTTGGCAAACCTAGGAGTATTGTAAGTCCAAGCCCTACAACAATCTCGGAAATGACATAAACGGGAAAGAAGAAACTATTTTCCTCTTGACTATTTTCCAGAATTTGGCCACTGATAACAGGGCCAAATTGAAATAGAAATTGAAAAGTAATTGCCGCAGCTGTATTCAATAGATTAGTGATTAAAACTAACTTTAAGTCGGACTTCGACATCTACCAGTAGTGACAACTATGCCAAAGGCAGGTAAAAAGATGACTCTTTTACTTGCATTCCACAAAAGATAGCATCGATACAACTGCACTTCCATGTTTGAGAAACTTGGGCATATGGATAGAATTATGAAATATACCAATATCATATCATCCAATGTACTTTGAACATCTTGCTGTGAGCAACACTGTATCAAGTTGTTTGAAGGGAAGTTCACAAACCTGGTGACAAGGAAGATCCAAGTCAGTGCTGCGCTAAGATTTGACTTCACTCGGACCACTCCATCAATGACTCGGAGGTCATCCTCAGTAAGTGGATCAGTAGAGAGGTCAGTGGTGGCAGAGATGATATAATCAAAAAGGGCAATCCTTTTGGTGAGTAGATCCATTACAACCGAACTAGTGGTCAACAGGAAAAACAAGACTGTTGCCACAATATATAGCCTCCCTGGCATCAACTTTTGGCGGAAGACATAGATGCTTAGACCAAAAATGCTTATAGAAATTCCTATAAATTATTTTATGAGAGAGAACGACAAGAGCATCATATCTACCACTTGCCATAAAGAAGTAGTTCCAGCTTCCCAAGGACCCAAGAAGGGCTCAATGTTAGTGCCGATTTAGAATTGCATTCTTTGTCACTCACTGTAATCGGGAGAAAAATTGACAAAAAAAGTTGAGACTCTGTAGAAACAGCGTTGTCAAATGCTTGACTGAAGTTAGAGGACATTATTGTCTAAATCAGACAGGGGAAACTCACCTCTTATAGCTTGCAGTGGCTGCACCAGCATCAATCAAATCTTTTCTCACTTGAAAGTTGACAGAGATGAGGCACTACACACATTCAAAAATAGCGACCATCGCTGCTCCGTGGTAACACAAGGCTTGTGTTGGAAAAGGTACTTGATCTGATGCCCATTATGCCCAGTTATGCGGACTCATCTACAAAACATAGGTTGAACTATGGACTGCTATGAATTGCCATGGAGCGCCCAGAGTCTGAGCAGCCAGAGCAGCCCTCAGGAGCAGCCCTGAGTGCTACAGAGTGATGGGCTTTGCATTTGAAGCTATGGACTGTATAGTAACTGAATAGACCTGCTCTGATCAAAACCCAGGTTTTGCAGATGGATCTCGGGAGGTATGCATAGATGATAGACTTCCATGATCGCTGCAGACTTGACAAGAGTACAAGTAACGAGAAAATTAATTCTTTACCCCCAACTAATGATTTCTTGGTCCGCAGGAATCATGAGTAAGTCTAGCATTTGAACGCCATTCAATATCGGGTATTGAGCTCGACGACTACACGTCTCTTCGTTGGGAGGACAAACGCATTATACGTTGCAGATCCAAATTTTGCCTCGAGTGTCAGCTTTGATCCTTTTGATGCATCAACCAACTTCCATTTCACCATGGATTCATCCCAGTGGCAGAGCCTTGACGTTCTATATATAGCATTAGCAGTGTTTGATCAAAGCGCATAGGCTCAGTTTGACATGTTCAGTACTCAGTGAGCTTTGACATTGATGAGCATTACTGTTTGAACAGGAAAACTGATTCCAATCAAGAACTGGAATAGCGAGAGGATGGAAAAAAACAGTGTCGGTGTTGGACAGACAGAACATGGCTGTTAACTACGTAGATCTTGTTTATCTGCTGGCTTGATGGCTGTGTTACTTAGGAAGCAGACTTTCACGATCACTACAAATCCGAGAGGAGCTCACCACACTTTGAGTAATACTGGATGAACGAGAAACGCCTAGTGCTAGTCGCCGCAAACGATTAGAGCAAAGTGAGACATCCGAGAATGCGAAAGCCCAAGGTTTGGTTATCTTTTTGACGCAGGTCCTCTGATATCTTATACTTGCAATACAAGAATGATCGTCCAATTCGAACACGGCACACGTAGAGATAGTAGAAGAAGATTTCTTGGGTGGTAGTTCAGAAGAAGTCGACGAGTGTCTCAGAATACCAAGCCTATCTAGTTTGTCCGCTCTTGAATTCGAAGGAAGAATAAGATTGTTTGGATGCATAGTTATGGGTATTCTGAGTACTGGCCACTTGCAGAACAATTGGAGCTTATCTCGTTAAAATTTCGATGCTTCGGACGCCATCGAATGTTGTGGGTCTTTTTGTTGCGTGGGTACAGAGCGATACAGTATCAGTGCGAGTCAGTGCGAGCTCACCGGATCCACCTTGAAGTTGAATCAACGATGTCGATGATGGTTGATTTCTGTGGGCGCTAAGTACAGGCGCACGTGTGGAAAATTTTGACGCTCGAGTCAGTTTTCTCCTAGTCAGTGGACACGAGCTATTTGTGCACGCCTACGCAAGATACACAAGCCTCCTCCCACAGTAATTGAATGAGGCATGGAACCGAAGGTCTGAGCACCTTCTCCTGCTCCTGTGCGTTATTTCTTTTCCAATTGTTTCTGTTAGGCTCAAGGATGTGTAGGTTCACGTCTGTACATTTTGTTACATTCTGATGAAATACAATGAATGATGAAGAAGCTGCATACTGCATACAACATAATCATAGTCCAGAACGAAAGAGTGCATATGACAATTGAAACGAACGCATGGATGTTTTTAGTAAAATGCACAAAGAAGAGCGACCTGCACCCCATCCCAAAATCCGGCCAACTCCCTCAGACAAGCGGTGAAGTATTCGCCCTCATATTCTTCAGCCTCGGAGACCCGTTCACCCTATTCAACGCCGGAGATTTCGATCTCGCTATCGCTCTACGCAGAGCCCATATATCGTTTAACAAATCAAACTCGTCAATAATCCTTACATTCCTCATGTTTTTGTCGCCTTGAACGATTTTCTGAATGGACTTGTTCGAAACCATATAAACCTTCATCGAAGGCAACCCCGCCCCATTCAACGCGATATCCACACTCTGCCTCGTCTCTGAAATATACTCTGCGCGAGCAGAGAACGGTATTACCGAATACCGGGATTTACGATCCTTGTTGGTTAGTGTTGGGTCAACATCGATGATGTCCCTCATCCGGTCCTCGATATTCATAACGTGGGTATCGGATTTGGAGCGTACGATGAATGTGGGGATTTTGAGACGGAGGCAGGAGTTTAGGACGGAGATGTCGATTTCGGAGAGGCGGTTGTCCCATAGGACGATGACAGCGTCGAATACATAGATCGCTTGCGAGTTGAAGTAGTTCCATGTGGGAGAGGAGGGTGTTCCCGCTCCAGGAACGTCATACCAGATGTGGGGGTAGTTTCGACGGGCGTCGATGTAACGACCGACAGCTTTGGTGTAAGATTGGGTTCCGGTGGGAATGGATTCCGGAGTGCCGTTTATGATACCCATGAGGGCGTTGATGAGGGATGATTTTCCGGTTCCTGGGACGGGTTAGCTGGAGATTAGTCAAGGGGATCGCAGAACATACCTGTAAGACCAGCAACTGCAACATGGAAAGCACCTTCACGGAACTGCCTCGTCTTCCTAATGGCATCGATTTGACTTTCCGAAGGAGAGCTCGTCGGGTGAACGCCCTGCGTCCACTTTACTTGCGCATCGTCCAACGACTCCAGCGCCCTCTTCGCATTCCTCTCCGCCTCCTCCTGCCTCAGTCCGCTCTCCTCCCGATCTTTCTTGGCCTGGGCCTCTAGCCTCTGAGCGAGCTTTTCTGCGTTGCGTTTCTCCGTCTCTGCTTTCTCCTTCGCTCTCCGATACTCCTCAGCCTGCCTCTGAGCATCGTACTGCGCATCCCGAGCTTTCTCCGCTGCGCGTTCAAAGTCCTCCTTCATCGTACGCGCATCTTCAGCTCGATCACGCCATTCCGAGACTAACACTGTGAGCTCTTCGACACGGCGCTCGGATTCCAGCTCGATGGTTTCCCTGGACTCGGCGGCGTTAGCAAGTTCAGTCTGGGCCGCAACTAGTTCCTCTTGAGTACGAACGAATGACTCCTCGAAGTTCTGCAGTTTATCCAGTAACATCTCCTTCTCACCGCGTAGATCGCGAACCTGATCAGCGAGGTCTCGGGACACGATTTCTGCTAGACGCATGTCGACCTCTGCCTGTTCCCGAGCGGCTTTCTCCAATGCGGCATTGTGTTCCGCGTCCAATTTCGATTGTTCCATATGAGCGAACTGAATACGAGCCTCCTCCCATGCCAACATGGCTTCTTGACTCTCCAGAACTTTCGCCTCTGCAACACTCTGTGCTTCCAAAGACTTGGCCTCGGCTACTTCCCGAACACGTTGTTCCTCCAAAGCGTTCCTCTCTGCCTCTCCACGGGCAGCAGCAGCATCTTCTACGTCTTTGAGCGCGGTATCCCTCTCAGCCTCAGCGAATCGCTGGGACTCGAGAGCATCAGCTACTTTCCGTTCGAGTTCCTGCTCGATAGTAACCTTTGCCGTTTCCGCCTCCTCCCTCTTCGCCTTCTCATCAATAGCATTCTGCTCCGCAACACGCTGAGCTTCTAGAGCTCGTTTCACCTGATCCTCCGCCTCGCGCGTAGCAGCAGCGAGGGAAGCTTCTGCATCACTAGCCTGTCGTTTGGCCGCCTCGATTTGGTCTGCAGCATCGCGAAGTGCCGCTTCCTTCTCCTCATCAGCTTTAGTTTTCTCCTCGATCGCGTTATGTGCCCCCGATTGAGCTTTCTCGAGCTCTTCCTTGGCTACTCTACTCTCTTCCTTCGCCGTCCTTGCCTCCTCCACTGCGATCCTCTTTTCCACCTCGGCCTGATTCTTCGCGGCCTGAGCATCCTCGGCGGTCTGCTGATGCGTAGTACATTCTTCCTGGAGTTTATCGAACCGAGATTCCAGATCGTCCTTTTCGGAACGAAGCTCGTCAATGCTAGACTTTTTGATACTGGCTTTGGATCCCTTGTTCTTTAATGATAGAAGAGTCGCTACTCGTGATTTCATGGCCATTATTGCGCGTGGGTAACTCGAATTGCTGGCTGGAACGATAGTTGGAACTCTGAGGAGGATTCGAAGATCTGCAGAACGCTTACCGTTACCGTAATACAAAATAAAAAAATGAAAAGGGTATAATGGAGCGGTGGAAGCTCGAGCTCGACCAGGGTCCGAAATGGATAAAAAGCAGAAGTTGGAGAAGGGAGTTATAATAAGGAGATCCGGAAAGTAGGAACATGAGCAAGTGGCGAGTACAAAGTGTATTCTCGATCGGAAGAACAGGCTGCAGTGGGCCAACACAGCCAACATCGGCGTGTATCACCGCATGAAGATCGACTGAAATGAATGGCTGCTTGATTAAAGACTCACCAGTGACCAGGTCACCTTCCGCAAAACATGCATATACTGGCAGTTATGCACGTTCTATACACACATGTTAGTGACATCTGGCTCAAATGCGACAAAGTGGCCCAAAGTGACACGACACCCATTGACAGATTATCTCTATGTGCAACATGCCCACAACGTGCGAACATTGTCAAAGGTAACAGTGAGTTCGTCTTCGATTGAGTCAGACAAAGCGAATAGAAAAAAGCTCTGCAGCATCCATGCACACCGACGCCAGCAGGATTCGAACCTGCGCCCTCAAAGAGGAACAGATAAGGGAGCACACATTCGTGATTCTAATCTGTCGCCGTAACCACTTGGCTATAGCGCCGTATTTGGGTTGGCCTCCACGAAAACTCAATCGCTCCCCATGTCATCTCGCCACTTTCGATCCTTATATGGCCGGATTCCCCCAATTTCACGTCGTATTAATCGAGAACGTCTCGAATGACTGGATACCGAGCATTCCAAGTGATACCGCTGCTCGTGATTTCAACCTTTTCGGCTTTAGTATTCTTTCTCCTTTAACCTCTACGCTTCTTCTCTTTTTTTTTTCGGAGAATCTTCGAGTTGTGAAACATTGTTTTTACGACAATGGATTCATTTTTACCTCCGAAATCGGTGGTGATTTTGATTTGATTCAAGTGTTACTTTGTAAATTCCAGATAAATTCCAGGTAAATTCTTTCCTTCTCCCTCAACTTTCTCACCCAAACAAGGACTTGTGTTAGTTCGCTAACGTCGATAAGGCGTGCCAGCTTAGCTTACCTTCATGTGACAGTGTTGTTTCCTTGGAGAATTGTTTTCCTCCTCTGACACCACCCGTGCTGGGCCAAGCCTTCACAGGTCTAAATTTATCTCCCGACTCGATAGCCCAGTGGTATAATATCTTGTTAACTACATCCATGACTGGGGCCTCGTGTTTGCCACTGTTGAGGCTGTAAGCGCCTAAATTGATGTAGAACTTTTACCTTTGATCTTTCCTGTTCACTCTAGATATTCCGGTTGATCAGTGGAAAATCTGGCACGAGAACAATGCCATTAGGCCCAGTGCGCTATATGCGGACCAAATCTCCGCGGCTGGCTAGCTTGTAAGTAACGCCAGCATGGTGAAACATGTGTTTGCTATCATATGTGTGCAAGGAGATCATGATCCAATTGGGTGCACACAACAGTGCTTGCAATGTCAGTCAGCCCACACCCACTCTATGGGAGCCTTGGTCACCCGTCTCGTTATCTCAATTGAAACCTCACCAATCGCAAATGCCAGCAAATGGATAACGGCGACGACATACGTAGGTAAGCTACTTAAACCCGGTCTAGCGTGTCAGAAGTTCCCAGTCAGCAACTTTGGCTCTATATCATTCTGTTTTGCTTGCGAATCAGATATATTGGTCCATATATGTGTGTTCAAATCGGTTCTGACACAGGCTGTACTCAGAGGGTCATTGAATATATGACATTATGACTCGACGCTGGCACCCCGCGACTAGGGTGTTCCCTAGATAAAAGCATACAAACCAAGGGATTCATCAACAGCCCACATATCTGCAACTTTCGCTACTAGTATGACTATCACCAAAAACATCCTTGTTCACGCTATTCCTGCTTGGGGTACGGTACCATCATCCTTAGTATTTTTGCCACACTAACGGAAACCCTTGCCTCATAAAAATCAGGCCACAATAAGCCTCTAGTTACTTTGGCTGTTTTCATTACCAGATCGCGCCAAGATGTTATGATAACCCTCATTACAACTGGACTGATGCATCCCAAGTTCGTGAACGAACTCAAGTCTAAATTGTCGAAGGAGGAATATGAACAGCTTTCATCGCGTATCAAGTTCGTCCGCAGATTTCGAGTGGACAATCAATGGCTCATATCAGTGTTTTTAGTGTCATTGACGTAGCGGGACCAGAAGTAAGCCCGTTCGAACCTCTCAAGGAATTTGCTCCTGCGTTCTCTGCTCTGTGTAACTCTGAGCCCATCGCGTGCAAATCGTCAGGCAAGGTATTTTCCGGACTCCCACCCCCTGCAGTGGCTATCATCGATGTTCGTGCCCTCTCTATATGTCGTCTCGCTTGAACCTTCACGCTGGCTTACTTTCCAATGGCAGCCTTTTGCACCATATGCATTCGAGTCCGTACGCTCCACCGAAATTCCAATTATTGCGTGGTTCACTGCTCCCAGCGGAACTCTTCTAAGGCTTTTTGGTCCTGCATCACTCGGAGGAACAGCCGATCCAATGTTAGATACTGAGGCTGGGTTGGCGGCAGCAAGAGCTCAAGCTTCTGCATATTCACAGGCGCCAATTTCTGATTCCCAACCGGTACGGCCCCGTTATTTGAACTCAAGAGATACTTTGCTAATTCTAGTCTTGATTTAGGTCGTCGTCTCTTCTGCCTATGAAATAATCGAAGTTCCTGGTTTACCACCCATGTATAGCCACGAATGGGAACCACAAATTGTACGTCGAGTCGCCTGTCCACCAAAGTTTGATTGTTCACTGTACCTGAAGAGTCTGTTACCTGCCAACTTGCTCGAAAACTTTGGTCAAATATACATGCGTGTAGCCGATGGGGTAATATCTGTGACCAATTCAGTGTACGAGAAGGAAGCGGTGAACGCTACGAAGACGTGGCTGGCGGGGAGTGGAAAACCATTCTATGCGCTGGCCCCGCTCTCGTTGCCAAAACCAGAACGCCACTCGGGATCTGACAACAAGGTTCTGCAGTTCTTAAACGACATGAAAAAAAGGTTTGGTCCCAAGTCACTCATCTATGCGAGTCCTCTTTGGTTGAATTTGTGTCGATTCAACTGACTGTCGACATACTAGATATCTTTCGGCACCATTTTCTGGCCGCCTGAACAACCAAAGCTGGTGGCCCTCATTGAAACCCTCATTGCCAATCAGACACCATTCATCCTCTCTCATGCATCTCCTTTGGCTACCAATCTCTCTGCCGAACTCATAGCTTCAATCAAGGAGAGCGGAATCGGTTTTTCGAGCCCATGGAGCCCCCAGGAGGCTATTTTACAACACGAGGCAACAGGTTTCTTCGTTACTCATGGAGGGTGGAATTCTATCCAAGAATCCTTCGAACATAAGGTCCCACTGTGAGTGATATCGTCTTAATGTTCTACTCACCACTTAAGCAATACTTTAGGATCTTCTGGCCGATGGGTGCTGACCAGCCAGTAAATGCTGCTGTTCTTGGCATCACGCACAAAGCTGCTTTTGAACTCATCGAAGTGCGCTCGGGGAAAAATGGCACGAAGCCTTTGTTGCGTTTTGAGAATACAGATTACAAGCCCACGTTCACAGTCGACGCGGTGAAAACCGAAGTAGAGCAATTGCTGGTGAAAATTAAGGGTGCAGAGGGCAGGGTTGTAAGGGAAAACTTTGAGAGACTAGCAGATGAGATGGGAAGAAGCTGGGACGATGGAGAGCAGAGCCGAACAGACCTTGATGAACTTCTCAAAAAATATGTGGATTGAACAGTAACCTTTGTCGTGGATAGATTGAACGGCTCAGGATAAGTAGCAACATACTACTAATACATACGAGTAATCTCAACACCTGAATTTATGTCTTCAATACTAAAACCCATGGATAAATATCCATGATCCGCGATAGTATATACATAATTTGACCTGTACAAACCTGTGCAACACTTGACCAGCGTAATCATGTCCGTTGATATTGTCGGTGCGCTTTTCCAAGAATGGCAATGTCGCATAAGCGGCGTTTTGTTCCCGTTTCCTGCCCTAAGCTGGTCTGTGCGTATCTCGGAATATACCTATAAAAACCTCGAGTCCGGTTTTTGAATCTTTACCACTCTGGCCTTTTGGCTTAGATCAAGTGTAGTATCTGTTCTTAATAGTTTAACCACTATTACGAGGGCACCGCCCTCCGTATTTGGTTATCTAATTTTTGCCGCCCTTGTTCTTTCGTGCTCTGCTTGCAACACGGAGACGCGATGACCTTGCTATTGCAGTACTGGCTTGTGTCGTCGGGGGATCGTTTCTTTTTCTTCTTTTGCTTTCATCTTGGTTCCAGTGTCATTTGACAATGGAGCGAATGAAAGCAAAGATGTAAAAGGACGTTGGATGTTAGATTTTTTGGAAATGCTCTATCTTCGGATAAAGCGGCCGCTCCCTTGATACGGCTGTGCTACGTACTCGATGAGGAGAGGGGACCGGGAGAGGGGGAAAAGTAGTTGTTTGTCATGCTGTGCCAATTTCTTTAACTCATTCGTTTGACTAATAAACTGCTTGAAAGAGAGGATTCTGAATTAGAACGTGGTGTCCTTGGACTGAACCGTTGTTGAGTCTCGAAGTAAGATGAAAAGAACAGAAATGTACACATAGCATTATCGTCGCTCGGCTTCGTGCACGACTAGATCACGCCACCGCATCGCAACGTGCCGTTAATGAGATTCTGGCACGTGATGAAACGCGATGCTGCATTGGAATCCGATTGGAATTTTGCTACTCTTATAACTTAGAAGGACGTCTGGCAACTGACGATGGGTGTTCCCTATCTTACCGCTGTTCGTGAATTCAACTTTTTCGGCCTCGTTACTCTTTCTTCTGTCCCCTCCTTAAAACGTGTGAGTCACAACTCTGCATTTCGAAATTTTTGTTTTCAATTCTGAATCTATGGTTGCTGCATCACAGTGCGAATGTACCTCCGCCGACAACTGGTGGTGATTTTGATTTGATCCAAGCATTACTCTGTGAATTCTTTCCTCTTCCCTCAACTTTACCACATCAATATTATACACAATACATATCCTATATTCGTAGGCCCTCAAGTCGTCCGCGTTTCTTGTCGGGCTTCCTCAGACTTTCGCGCTTGTTAAATTACTCACTCGAAGCGCAGAAGACCAATCGGCTCGGTAATAATCTGGTGCTACAATACGGTACCCCCCCCCCCCCCAAACATCGTGTGTCTAGAGTACATATACAATGTGGTCCAGGGAAAGATGACAGTGAAAGAAAAGAAAGGCGATGCAATACACAATACGAGAACGGGGCTAATAACGATAGCGAAGAACGATATCTACACATGCAACGAGAATGACGCAACGGGTCAATGAATTTCAATGAACAACAATCTTCTCAATGCCCGAAAGACGGAGAAGGGTGCGGAAAGACCAGCGGAAAGGAAAGGTAGCGGCGTATATGGCGTGGATGAAGACGAGTGCAGGAAGAGCCATGAGCGACAATACCACAAGAAAAGGGCGAAGAATCGGATGTGGCCAGGGCCTGGTAGCTCGAGGCGATGACGGAGGAGATTTAACAACGACAGTCTTCGGAACAATGATAGGAAGATGCGGTCTTTCGTGGCCAACTTCCTTCCCTTCATGAATTGTCTCCAATTTCGTCGAGGAGGGCGATGACGTATCGGAGTGAGTGGGTGAAGTGTGCTTGGATGTCGGGAGTTGATAAGTGTTTATTGGAGACATTTGCTTCGATTTCGATGGCCTAGTGGCCAAAAGGCTAGAAGGCAGATGAAGAACGTACTCCAGAGCCTTTTCGTGATTTTTCACCATCTTTTCCACCGGTTCTACTTGTTCATCCACGTAGTCGTACACATCGTTCGTCTCCTTTGTCAACTTTTTCTTCAGTTTCATCATTGCTTGATCCATTTCCTGCATCTGACTATGGAGACGTTCTAGCTCGCGCTGCATTTCTACAACGTCATCCTGATTTCCTTTCGCATCGGAGTGATAGTGTACGATGTCGTGCAAATCAGTAACACGCTGGTTCAATCGCTGTACGAGATGCGACCATGGTCGTACACCAGTAGCAAGAACAAACAGACCGATGCTAAACCAGGAAAGAACGTCTTGCCCAGTGACTGCGAAGGTAACATAGCGAAGGAGCCAGGCGCCGAGTAAAGGCGAGAAGGTCGCAAATGAAAAGAGAATGAACTCCCAGAACCGTAATTCTGAAGAAGCTCGCTTGGCGTGAAAGTTATCCGCAGCTGGAACGCGGCTTGAATGAGGATGAACTCGTGGTCTCGAGTTATGATACATGGTCCAAGGAACTAGTTAGATCGTGAGTACCATGCCTTTGGATAAAGAAAACGTAGCCACGCACTTTCGATGATTTGATGCAAATAAAAAAGCAGAAGCAAAACAAATAAAAGGTTTTTGATATGATCGCCACCTGTAAGCCAGTGTCCTACCGGCGATACCAAAGCAGCTACGACGGCAAAGTCAAATTGGTACCAAGAGCGAGCCTGTGCAGGATGGTGCGACAAAGGTCTGTTTCCAACATGACTCGGCTCTGAAACCCCTTCGTGTTCTTCGCCAAGAGAAGAGCGCCGAGTAGACCCTGGACGATGAGGGCTACTGCTAGAGTCTGACCCAGTTTCATACTCCCCGTCCGATGGCTCAATTTCGCCTTCTTCATCGACATCGCTCTGCGCGTCAGATGGCTTTGCCATCGTCTTGGGCGTTTTCTCACTAGAAGATTTATGATTCAGTTTTGACAAAGAATGCGCTCGGTCAAGAATGTTCATTCGTCGCCGAAGAGTTTTTGTAGGAGTTAAAATCGAGTTTGGATCCTCCATTGGAGGATTCCTGAGGAAAGAAGATAAAGAGAGGAAGCAAGAATTGAGAAGAATAAAGATGGGCGTCTATGTGTCTTGTGACTGAGACTCAAACGCAGCAGAGACCAAATTCTCCCTTGGCTCGAACAATAATGGATGGCCGTGAAAATAGCCCTGATTTTTTGCCCAGTAGAGACCGCGGTCCTGTCCTCGAAGCAGAGGGTATTCAGTGCTGGCTTGCCGCAAGATATACGGAGAGTCCAGACAACATCTACCGACTTGATGCTGGTGGCATATATGAAAATGTCACTGGACGAACGAAAACTGTCTCGACCTACATTTATCTACCTCCTGGAGGTTTTCCTAACGGGGTGAGCCCGAACTTCCTCGCATATACTACCGACTTGATGCTGGTGCATATATGAAAATGTCACTGGACGAACGAAAACTGTCTCGACCTACATTTATCTACCTCCTGGAGGTTTTCCTAACGGGGTGAGCCCGAACTTCCTCCGCATATACTAGATTGATTTGTTTTCTTGAAGGTGGAGTATGATCTTTACTGGCACACCCTACCTGAAGATCCCTTTCTTGCCGAATTCTCTTCAAAGGCCCGAATGGAATACAGGATGATTCATTTAAGACTAGCACCTGGATGTGCATTTCAGACCCCACCACACAATCTCGTTCCACCAAATGGTGGCGCGCTAATAACCCTATGGAACAAATGTATGCACCACGTCGGGGTATGTATAAGTACTTCCGGGCTCTAGCACGCTCAGTATGTTAAATGCTTTTCCAGCTGCTTTGTCGAACAACATGGGGTCTGTGAGTCTTCAACTTCGAAGAATCAACGGATCTGTTCACGTAAAGAAGTCCGAAAAGAAGAGGACAAGGGCGGACCATATCCCCACTTACGACTCCATTGACAAACCTGAAAGTGACCCATGGCTATCCTTTCAATATAACTCTCTCTGCAACAGCAGTATGTGGAATCCTTGTCAACATGGCGAAACCTCGCTGATCTGCAACCCTCAGATAATACTCCCTCCTCGAATGACATACAATCCAACGGCAAAGGGAACCTCGCCTCCACCACGTCCCAGCCACCTACCGGCACCACCCGTTTGCTACGCTCCTCAGCTTCGAAGGCTAGCAAGCCAACACTTGAGCTATCAAAAAGCCCTGAGCGAAAACGTCGGCGCATATCACCTGTTACAACCAATCAATCTGGGGATGGTTCTTGTTCTCCGAAGTATCAGATAATTACCGACAGCCCAAGTCCGCAAAGTAACGCCAACAGAGCTCTAATACCATCTGCAAGCTCAATTGAAGGACGGCCGAACCCTCGTCTCGGATCTACGCCCTCTGGTCTACCTCATCCCAGTGGTTCTAGTATCCCTCCTCTCGGTAACTGTATACCAGTACAACATCATTCCGTAGGAAGCGCAAGTGAGAGAGTTTCTCTCCAAAATCACACTGCAACCTCGCACTCGAAGGTCGAGCATCAGTCTTCCAGTTCAGTAGCTTTTCAGAACAATACAGGTGATGCTGTCGCTTCAGGCTCCGCATCTGTTCATTGAGTATGATATCGGTTGACAGGACCCCAAGCTACGACGACAACTAGCACGGGATTTTTTCAAACGAGCACCAGTAGCCCCACAGCTTCAGGATCAGAAAGCTCTACCGTTCGTGAATCTGAGGCTGAAATTGATGTAGCATTTCTTTCACAAGATCACCTTAACGATGTCTAACTTCTCCTGGTTGCAGAGGAAACTTGAAGAGATTAAAGAGAAGAAACGAAAACTCTATGCAGAACTGGCTGCCCAGGAAATAGAGGTAAGTCGCTCATGTCATTGGTGAGATCTTTTCCATGTTGATTGCGGCCCGAACCTCGCTTGAAGCGCGATCAAATCAAAAAGAAAAGAATGGAAGCGGAAGAAGCTGAACTTGAAGAAATCCAGAAGAGGGTGGAGCAAGGGAGGGAAGGCCTGAACGCGCTCAAAGAAGGAAGACTCTGACCTTGTTGAATCATTTGCTGTAAGTTTTTGAACGAGAGGTGACTTTTGGTTAGGAAGGGTGAGTCGATGCCATTTGATACAATGCGGCCTTGTTGATTGGGAACTCCGCGTGAAGCAGCGTAAAAAATGAAGCGGGTGCCTACAAGCAATAATACCACAGGACAAAGTGGCAGTATGATACCAAGTCAAATACAAGAGTATAATCGATCCGCACAAATTAAAGCATCGGCTAGTCCTGAGTCACCGTGTCACTGTTACTCAGTGTTCCGTATCCCCCATCTCAAAAAATCACCTGATCGTGCATAGATACTTAAGACAGGGGGAAATTATCGAGTTGTATTAGAACCTCAACCCGTTTAACGTATTTCTTCAGTCAACCACCCTTAGCGCAATGTCTAAACCCCCTTAAGTAAGTTCTTTTATGTTTCATTGGTCATTAATACTGATCTACTCGTATACTTTTTGTAGCAGATGATGTCTGGGAACGTCACGTCAACTCAGTAGATTTCGACAAACAGTGCGCCGTGTGCTCAAGGCAGATTCTCTTGGATCCTCCATACGGTGGGAGCGGTTTTGACTCCTTTTCCGACCGCAGCAGGCTACGGGAAACGGACTCCTCCTCCTCCTCAGCCCATGATGTCTCTCACTTTGAAGCGCACCTTTACTACTTTGGAATCCGTGGGCCCAGACGCTTTGGTCCCAAGTTAATCTTCCGGACCTCCAAGGATGTCTTCACGATGCCCTCAGGGTCGGAGCAAGAACAACCTCGTCGCATGCGGCTTCTGCCAGTCTACGAGAACCAAGCCCTTGGTAAGGACGACCTATGGGCTGCTATTCGTTCCAAGGTGAATCACGACTTTCTTCAAGTGCAACAATCTATGAACTGACGTTCATCTCAAGGTCGTTAAACTGCTCGACCAACAAAATATCCAGCATTCGTCCATCGACCTAGTTCGTTTCAGCTGGGAAGTTGAGGAGATCCAGGAGATCCAGGACGACGACCAGGATGTCGAGGAGAAACAAGGCACCGAAGAGAACACGGAGGATGAATACGACCACACTACGTTCACCCTGTCCAGGACAGTCATTACCACTCCCGTGACGATTTGGGTAGGAGTCTTGCCTGATACTCTCACTGCTGAAGTCGCATTCCACTCTTCCAACGATATCTTCAATGTCCTCAAGGAGCACGGTATTTCTGACATCGATATTGCATACCGCGAGTCAGTAGCCAGAAGCTTCAGTGGTCCCGAACTGTTCGCACCCGCTACAGCGTTCGATCCTCTCAAGACTGTTATTGATCCCTTAACTACTAAACTTGGGCTACCTATTGCTGATCTGAAGAGGCTCGATCTCCAGGGGATGCTAGGATTCTTTTTCAGAGTGGGTGAAGCTCTTTACGCTGTGACGGCGCGGCATGTCCTTTTCCCTGCAGACGAAAGCAATGAAATGTACACCAACATCGGTATGTTCTTTTTCTTGACAAGATAAATGCATCTTGACCACACCTACAAAGGCGGGCCTAAGAAGGTTGTCCTCATGGGCACGAATGCTTTCGATAACTTCATCAAATCCATTCAAGGCTCTATCGGTAGATTCAATAGCGTGGTTACTGTCTTAGAGAAGCGGGTTCAGTCGTACATGGCACAGTCAGAGGGTGGTGGCTTGAGTTCTACAAAAGTGGCGGA
Source organism: Rhodocollybia butyracea (assembly GCA_015501585.1). Lineage (NCBI taxonomy): Eukaryota > Fungi > Basidiomycota > Agaricomycetes > Agaricales > Omphalotaceae > Rhodocollybia > Rhodocollybia butyracea. The sequence continues at coordinate 232,895 of JADNRY010000057.1, forward strand.
CAAGCTGGTGGAGACTCAACGCGAGCTGAGCGAGACACGCGCGACAATCAAGACGCTCAAGGAATTCTACATACAGATGAGGAAGCACTGGTCAAATCCCGGAGACCGGGTTATAGGACATGTTGTCTGGTCGCCTCCCATCAGTGCTCTCCGTGGTTATACGAAGGATGTTTGCGTCATCAAGCTCGACAAGACAAAGTTCGAGTCAAACTTTGGGGGGAATGTGCTCGACTTGGGTATGTGCTGATTCGTTTCGTCTAGCTATAGGCATCTAATCCGAGTGCTTGGATTTCAGGCCCTGAGATCGAATGTGGCAAATTCATGCAGTTGATGTCCTCTCGCATCGATGCGCCGTCCGAGTTTGACTATCCATGCGACCGTCTCTTTGAACTCCAAGGCATTCTCTCGCCCGAAGAGGTACGCACACGCAAGGATACAGACCACCCCATGCGATACGTTATCAAACGCGGCCTTACCACGCTCACCACGATTGGTTGCTTGACTGGATTTGAGTCCCATGTTCGCCAATATTCCGCCCTAGGCAGCCGCGATTCGGTGGAAACAGCAGTCTTGCCCTACTACCCCTTAGACCCTTTTTACCTCCGTAACCCTTTCCACGACTTCGGTCTGTTCTGCAAGGGCGGGGACTCTGGATCCATCATTGTTGACGCTGTCGGCAAGTTCGTTGCGCTCCTCACTGGTGGCACGGGTTCAATAGATTCCCCCGACATCACGTATGGTTCGCCAATGCACTGGCTCTGGGAGATCATCAAGGTCCAATTCCCTGGTGCCGACCTCCGCTTCGAAAGGAGCGACAACTAAGTTTGCTGCCTGATCCTCTTGTAATTATGCGTTTCGTATCGTTTACTTCTCCCCTCTCCTGCCATTTACCCTATATGTGTATGGTTATGAACGTATGTGTACTACATGTATATGTGTCTGACGTGTTATAACCATTCTGCACCCAGTCCTTCAGAGTGATAGACTATCAGAGCAGGACCGTGAGCTGCTGGCACGTCTCCGACTTTTGGAACTTATACTGCGACGCTCACAAGGTAATTTCGTGTACAAAACGAAGTATATTTGAAACGAAGGAAGAAGAACATAGTTACATAAAGAAGGCCACATAAAGCATAGATAAGCATAAGGATAGATAACAGAATAAAGATACGAATTGCATAGAAATGATATGCGAGGTCGAGAGCAAAGTGATATGTACTTGGACGAGTCGCCAAAAGTCAGATCCAACGTCCAGTAGAAGGGGCGTCATACACCAAACGCTGGTCCTTCATATGCCACCCACCCTGGTTCATCAACGTCATGTACTCAATCGCTTCCTCAGTGGCCTCATCCAAAAGGTTATCAAGATCCCGATCCCCCGTGTCCGAAGCCCTGCACAACGTCTCTTCATCATCGCTACTCCATTCGCGTTCCGTAGAGGAATGGTCAACGCCAGAGCCGTCAGAACGGCGTCGGAGATTGTTCGCCAGTTCCTGGAAAGCATGGTCGAGTGCTTCGATAGTGCATTCGCGCACTTCGGACTCGGAAGCATCGGGGTGAGTGGAAGAGGCGAAGGATTCCCGAACGCGTTCCATTTTGAGGACCAGGTCGGCTAGGTCCCGGGTTGCAGAATCCAACGCGTTACGGGTCCCTATAGAGGCGCGCGCGATGTCGTTGAATGAACGGGATCGTCGGACGGCTTTGTTACGCGGGCGGCGCACGCTGGTATTTTCGGGACGAGCCAGATTGAGAGTAAGGTTGCTTTTGTTGGTGGAAGTCATGCCGATAGTGGCGGCCCTGGAAGCGTCGGATGCGTGTCTGGTACGACCGAAATGGAATAGAGATGTTCCTTTGCGGGAAGGTGCGATTGTCGGCGACACGCTGGCGGAATCGGAGGTGGTTGTGGAGGGGGATATCAAGGCGGGACTAGCGGAAGAGATGCCTTTGGAGGTATCTGAAGGGAGGAGTTGTCGCAGCTTTTGCTTCAAAAGCTTTTTGAAACTGAGTTTCGCCTTTACTTCGACGTCAGCGGCGGCCATGTTCTCCTCTTTTTCTGCGAGACGAGCGAGACGCGTAGAAGAGGGGAATAAAAGATTAGGCGCGTCGGAATGCCTAGGCTTTCGTTTGGGAGGTACAAAGGTGACTGTGGTGTAGCTGTCGGACACGGAGGAGCAGAAGGTGATCTTGTGATTGTCTTCGCTGACGCAGGCCATGTGTCTGTTGGAAGCCTTGTCGTTGGGTACACGGCGAGCGTGGTGGAAGCGACGACGAGCAGATTCTGACTCTGAGGGAAAGCGTATCGACGCGGGGGAATGAGTAGGCATGGTGGTTGATAGCGAGCTGAGGATAGTTGGCTAGTTATAAGCATGAGGCTGAGATGTCGTTATTTATCCATAGACAATGGATCGACAGGCCCAGTCAATTGTTCCTCGTCCAAATATGGCAATCCGAGTACCAAAAGCGTACATAAATGAACTGATGTGGTCAACAATGATTCACAATAGCTCACTTAATTTGGGATATCCTGTATTATCCTGAGAAAAGGAAGAGCTGTGAGGCCAGTGGCCACCATTGTCACCTTTATCCATTTGGTTCAATATAAGTCAAAATAACCATAAGTAGCAGCTGCAGTTGGTGATGTGTACCGTTCAGAATTTCTCAGCACTCCAGTAGACAATGCATGGATAGATGGACAAAGTTCTGATTGGTCTACTAGCCGCCGGATTCACAGGCCAAAGGGTCTTTCTTGTTGTCCAAGCATGACTTTGGGAGGCCTCCGATGTTGGCGACTCTGAGTTTGATGACCAGCACAAGAGGAGCAAAGAGCAAAGAAAGAGATGAAGAAACGCTAGGCAGAAAGACTCGAAGAAGGTAGTAGGAAAAGCGAGATTGACGAAGATACGGTGTTGAACGTTGATGCATGATGTGTTGGAGTCGGAAGTTGTTTGATCAAAATACGGGGTGCCCCAATATGGGTTGCTCAAAAAGACTCACGATAGTTTGGATATTTGAATGTGAGTGTTCATTCGGTTGTTTTACATGGCATTCGCGACGTTGTGCAGCTCACTATTTTCGACTAAAAACCCAAAACTATTCGATAAACGCAGAACCGGTACCTGTATGCAACTGCCCCGGGTAGAGTTTTTCCGTCGACAGGCCGCAGAACACCATCGTTTTCGTTTTTTAGAATAGGGATTAGAATATTAGAGCTCGAGTAAGAATCAGCGGTTCAGCGAGTGACAAACTCGAATCGGGAATCGCTTTGACCTCCGGACCGACTCGACGTGCACCGCTTTACGTAAGTAACCTCAGGTCGTTTTCCAGCTTGGCGAAGTCGATCACACCTGGGATCCATTCGAACACTATACGCGGAAGGATGGCGATTACGATTGACTAGGACTATTGAGAGGAAGCCATGCGATTTGAGCGCGACTACGTCGGAGGAGGATCAGGATTCCGCGGACCACATCATATCCAGCATGGCCAGGACGTTGTATCAGTCGATAGTCTGGCCCATAATCGATTTCCACAAGACCTCCATTGGCAACCCTAGCCGTCATCGACTCATCCTTAGTGGGCACTTTGGTATCGGTATGTATTTGAGCTCGGCACTGGCCTCGGTTCGCCGTACTACGACTGACCTGATGTCTGCCAAGCAGGAATCTATCATTATGCTTTCAAGCAACCCATTCGACTTTACACACATGAATTCCCTTCAACTCGTCATTAGACCACGTCGGTTACACTACCACTCATTGCGATCTTTCTTTCCAATACCGCTATTCGGGAAATGCTGCTCCGTCATGACGATTATTCTCATGGACTGTCGCTATAGGTTGTCACATACATCCACTACGAAGCGAGCAGGCGGTCTCCGTTTGACAGCGCTATTATTATGTGCTACGATTTGGAAACATAGCTCGCACACTGCTTTCAAATACACGCCGAAATCGCTGGGAATCTGAAGTATGCATCCCATCTGGCCTCACTAATTTGGCGCAGCGACCTCTGTTGTTGGGAAACACACACGCGGTATTGGCTGTCGCTAATGTCCGTGCTTCTACCTCAAGCGTTATCGAGGCTTTACTTTTGATTACGAGCATCCTCGTCCATTATTCAATGCTTATTAGTACTGCTTATTGTTCTTATAGAAAAGCGTCGCCCACGGAACTATCAGAGTCATACGAAGGTTTTCGTTATTGCCACACATTCCAGTCCAGCAGATTTTTCAACCGGTCATGCTATTGCGATAGCAGCAATTCGGATGGCCTCTCGTCTCTGCGAGCAGCGGGACTGCGCAGTTCCTTATGGCCATACTAATTCAGCAACACCTCTCACTGGAATAAAGAGAAGGATGGTGGTGCTCTACGAGTGAACGCACATAAGTATGATTGCTAACGGACGTTAGTGGACGTCCTATATTCCTGTGTCTGAACTTTTGCTGTAGGTGACTACTCTACGATATTTGGGGCTCTTCGGCGAATTTGGTGAAATCTCGATTCCATACTTCCTAAGAATACATCGATTGTGTTACAGGCTATAGGCTATAGAGACCGTGGCAAGATAAATAACAATAATAATGAGATCAGAAGAGTGCAAGCCTCCGAAGAAGACGAAGGGAGAAGGAGGAAAGCAGAGCAGGATGCAGTCAAGGAGTCGGCGACATATAGCCACAAGAGTATGGCAGAAGCAAATAGAAACCATAATGTAAGGAGTGGCGGAAACCAGCGTAAAGCTTGGTCAAGAGCGAGTGAGTGAGGAGGGCCGTTGGGCACGAGGGTTCAATGGACAGAAAAAAGAGGCCAACTATCAAAGTGACCGTAGTGATGCTGATACAAGCTAGCCTATAGGTCGAATATGATCGTTAGCGAAACCGTGTCACGCCAGGCGAGCGCGAAGAAGGATCAGACTAACCCTTGTCTAACCTGAGTGGAAAAATGAACTGGCAGGAGGATCGGTAGGGTATAAAAGACAAGAAGGGACCGCTGAAGAGGCACAAAGTTGGTGTCCTAATTGGTGAAGTCGGTGCTGAGTACGATAAGGGTCGTGTGGTTAACATTACGAACCTCCGTAGCGCCTGCGTGAATCATGCGATTACGCAGAAGGTGGTAGCATCGCTGGCTCCAATGGCTTCTGCGTCCACGGGGAGCTCTGGCAGCGACTGCTGTGTCGGTAACGACTCGTCAGACCAGACTAGGCTTCGAGGGGAGTCGACGGAGTTTATTGAGGAGACAGCGAAGAGTGTTTCGATAGAGGTAAAAGAGTCCATTGCGAGTAAGATCTGGTAAGGGTTATATGCGACTCTCGGAAGGTAACAAGGTTGGAGGTTGCGCGGTATGGATTTCTGGGAACTCGAAAGAGTAGTTTATTCCGCTTTATAAATGTTTTCAAGGCCGAACTGTTGGAGGAACAATAAGAACATTGTCATTGTCGTTGGCCCATTATCCCCCCATCATCTATTGTTCCCATTTGGTAACACTCCTTCCGTATCCGTGTCTATTGTTGTAAAAAATGATGCCGAGTGGTGCCGGCGCCGGTTCGATAATGGATTTGGTATCGCTGTTTGTCTCCCGAAGGCAGACCTGAAAGCTCTTGACACTTACGAGTCGAGATACGGTTAGACGAAGTCGCGCATGTATATCTCAACAGAGTTGGTATAGTTTAGAGTGGCTGAAGTTACAATATAATACGACAAACACTAGTGTCGAGGCCCGGACTCTGACCAGCGCAAGTAACGTAGATACAAATACAGGTTTGTGAGTTCATATAGCATGAGGAAAGTGTATGTTAGAGTCGTCACAGTGTAGTTCAGTATAATGATCGAAATGGCTCGGTGTAGTAGGGCTAGAGCATAAAGTAGATGAAAAATCAGAAACAGAAGATCTGGCTGGTGATTCAAGAGGAAAGTCGTTGGTATCTTTAACGGTATAAAGTGGAGGAGCGGGTGACAGGGTTCGAGTTGGAGAGGGTATACTCCCGCTGTCGATATTGTATTTAGAAACGGAAGGAGTGGAAGGTAGCTTGATAGATAGGTCACCCTTCGATAAGGGCAGTCTAAAAAAAGTAGATAAATAGCTGGAGGAAATGACTGTACAGTGGGACTAACCGTTCATCATTGGAGGAACTTTTGATGTGGAGTAAACGTAGCAGAGCACGGAACCAGAGACTATAGTGTCGGCGAGCTTCTTCCGCAAAGCCGAAGAAAGCGAAAAAGACGAACGAGCATGCGACGGAAGCCCATCGCGTGAATTGTATGCCCATGAAGAATATTGGGTCGGCGTTGTAAACAACGGAAGGGAATTGATCCACTCGGGAAAAGTCGATGTGAGTATTGGCAAGACTAATCCAAGGACCAATGGGGGACTGCGTAGCGCTGAGCCAGATGAGGTAGATACATAGAGGTATAGTGCATAACATCTCGGTCATGGCGAGAGCCATCAGTCGGAAATACCGCCCGATAGAGAGGGCTTTGTTGGTAGACATGAATTGCGCAAACTCGAGTCTGCGTTGAGCAAAGGCACGTAACGAAAGGACTGAGAAGCGTCATCAGATGCTTCGAAACGAGTGAAGAAAACGCGCTACTGACCGCAATAGATGGCAGAGCCAATGCCGAAGAGAAGGGGCCAGGAGTAGGTGATGAAATACATAGGGAGAGAATTGTAAATTGCAGGTAAACAGCCTATGTCTTCGTAAATGTTGAAGCGATGTCCTTGGACGATATACTCTAATGCCACTTATTAGACTCGTTCAAGCTGGAATGAAGTAGCTATAACTCACGCAACGCCACATATATCATAGGCCACAAGCCGCATATCAGACAGTCGATGAGGATAGCCCGGCGTTTCTAGAAATATTATGCAGGTTATTAACGCTGAAAAGCAACAATGACAATAACGATGCCTACTTCCGCGTGGGTTATGGAAGCAGTTCGAATCGCCGCTATACCATAGAGCCGTTTGATGATGCAAAACGACGCCGCAGGAAGGCTGACACTGGTCGCCATTGTTATACGTATAGCTACCAAAGGTCAGTCAAAGCAACGAGACGAAAACCAGACGCGTACAGATATCACACCATACAGGTGCAGAGTTGATAACGTTTCCTTTCCATATTATCGAGTTTACGAACTGGTTGAGGCACGAGATAGATGCCCAAAAGATATAGAAACATGTCCCGGAGTTCAGAGCTTGAAGATGCCACGAGAGAGGAATTAGAGGAAGGATAAAACCTAAGAAAGAGAAGATCGGGAACAGTGGGTAGTCGAGGTTAGCCATCTGAAGTTGCAAATGGGGTCGTATGTGGAAGTAGGAACGCCCATTGTTGCCTCAGTATAAGTATTTTGTCAGTCCTTTTGTGGTGAACAATGGGGTTTTCAATGGTACTTGGACAATGGAGCTTCGTTTACTCGGTTGATGCCGGGCCGACCGTGAGAATACTAGCCGATTCTCGAGTTGCGGCTCTGACGTTGCTGTGCCTCGCTTCTCCTGGTGCATAAGTTAGGCTTTTCTGTGGTTGGATACTGTGACAGCCATCATGGATACTTGTTTCCCTTCACTTCGTTTTGTTGCAACTACTTATTCGATATTCGTTTCCAACGACTCGTCTAAGGTCTTATTACTTTCGAACCCGGCTTCACGTCCGAATGATTGGCATCCTTTCTGAAATTTCGACTCTATCGCTTGTGGTACGTTAATTCCGAATGGACTACGTGAGCTCAGCTACACACCTCAATTTGCTTCGCAGTTTTCATGACGACTTAACAACGCGGTGGTCAACCCGCTAAGCAATGTGGACGAGTCATAGAACTTCAACTGGAAACTATTATAAACAACTTGAACTCTAATTTATCTGTTCCGCAGCTATTTTCCTTCAACTCTGGGAATCCTCCTGCTCTTGTCCTCTTGCTCTAATAAACTCTTGCGGGATCAATTTCTTTATGGTTCGCTAATACTTCGCTGATACTTTGCGACAGCGATATGATATATATCATCTTAGTCTCCATGTACTTGCATACTCTTCTGCGCCTGAAGGCGGCTGTGAGGTAAGGAATGGACCTTTCGGCTTTCGTATGGGAATAATCAACGACAAAAGCTTAGAACAATGGGCAATTGGACAATGTGTCAGTCGAAGTGCTTCGTTCATTGTTCTCTTCGGAGCACATGTACAATGGCTGAACAGTATAAAATGCGCTTGTTCATCTTTTCTTTAACCAATTTCCGTCGTAGCTCTAACTATCGAGTCTCGCTCTATTAGTATCCTACTACTTTTCTACTAGTGCTATCGACTTCTCACCCGATCTGCTCACGCAATGGACTCATTCAGCTCTTTGGAAACATTATTCGCGCCTGCGTCGTCTAGATTGAATGGTGCACTATTAGAGAACGACTCTCACTCCGATACTCCATCATCCGCCGACTGCAAATTTTGTGCTGTTAATTTGCCAGTCGATTCTGAAGCTGTTGGCTCTGGGGATATCAATGGTTTATGTGTTATATCCTAAGGTAGGATTTATTTGCTTGAAGCTTGTGGGCACATGGATTGATCCCCTCGACCTTAGATCCTTCAAGTCGAGCTAGCTCGAGTCTTCGTCTTCAGTCTATACCATTCTCCTGCGATGCCATTCTTTGCCTTTTCCCTATCTATTTATTGCCAGGCGAGTCCCTCCGTTGATCGGCGTTCGCGCTTTACTGAATCTCTTCACATCAGCAATATCATTGACTTTGATAGTCGACCCCTCCTAATCTCCCGTCATCCTTTCGACTGCTTTGCTATACGAGTCCCAGAATTTCTTTATACTGCTTCTATATCCAGCTGACTTTGCGTCATCCATTCCTTCATCTTATTGATTTATTCAGCTAACTTATATATCTATTTGTTTCGATCATCCGCCTTCCCTTCGTATTCTCTACGGCGGTTTGTACTCATATGAAGTTCTTACACGTTCTTTTAAGTATTAATGTCCTGGGCCAGTCTGTATGTACTGTAGCCTGTACCGTTGTAACGTTTTAGATATGTGCTTCCAGACGCAGAACATCTCACTATCTGATTTTAAATGGTGTCAAAGCCTCTCGCTGGGACACCAAGCTACTGCACTGACTGTCTGCTACAGTCTTTCGCCATCACACTTGGTCGAGGCCCCACCGCAGCAAAATGTTGGGCCGGAAGCCGCTTTCCGGCATGTGTTCAATGTTGGAAGGAAGGAAGGAAGGAAGGAAGGAAGAACCGGCGCGGTCCCACTTAGGAACAGCCGGGGCCCGCGCAACACATACTACGCCATATGTGCCGCGGATGCACCCACCCAACTCTGCTGTGGCAGGATGAACCCAATCACCCCGGCGCACAGAGCCAGCTGCGTACACGAGTACCGTACAGTTAGGCGCAGACTAAATACATATTCAATCATAAAACATAAAGGTCTTATTCGAGCTATGTAGCGTACAGGTGTGGATCAGGGATATAAGGTTCCTGCCCCGAGAAGATACCTAGTACATCGAATGCAAATTTTGCAGTTAAGGTCAGAACCCGCAGATCAAACAAAAATCTACAGAGGAAATCATAGTTGGATAGCCGTTGTTGAGCCTTCAGCAAATCCGGCGCTAATGCCTCCATATCCAGCATGAACCGCTGTCGCACATAGACCAATCCCAGGTGACCTTTGCATCCCAGCAGTGCGTGGCACTCGTCCTCCACTCCCAGTCTACAGAATCGGCACAACCTGAACTCTCGCGGGACGCGTGGTCTATACCGTTCATCATAGCGTAGGCGTTCCACTGAAAGAGCATGACTGGAAGTTACCAACTGGGTGAAGGCATGGCGGTGCTTTGGGACCGTGATAATGTGGAGGTACGGCTGGAGCTGCAAACTTCCTGTGGGTGCGATACTGTTTCCCCGAGAATCGTAGTTGACCCTGTGATGTAGGAGATGGACTCTGACTGCCGCCTGGACATCATTAGTGACAGACACCCAGCACACTGACTTGACCTCATCTGCAAGCAACACGAGCTTGTCAATATCCATAAGGTCATCTGTCGTGCACAGAACAGGTATAGGCAGTGCCCGCAGGACCAGGCACAAATCATTCAACCATGCGGGGTGCCCACTACGCACCAGCAACAGTGAGTTTTCCAAAGCGTCACGAGCAATCCGGCGGCCAGGCAATTGAAGTAGGGACTGCAGATATGTTATAGCTAGGGAGATACGGCGATAGCGCAGAGGTTGAACACCCAGCTCCAGAAACAAGGGTGCGAGGATAGACCGTCGTCTCACCCCCAACAGGCGGCGCAAGAACATATGCTGAACCCCTTCCAGCTCATTGAGCAGTGCAAGATCAACATCCAAAGCGATCTCAGGTCAACCCTGGCCATATACAGGATGACTCCTTCCTGCGGGGGGAGGCACCCAATCGCGGATTCCAATGCAAAGGAAGCCCGAGCAACGTTCCTTGCCTTGGAAGCCTTTGGACCATAATGCCCTGCAAGAATGTAGCGATGGTCCGGCACAAAGTATACACCCACATATTTGTAAGAGAGAACCAGCTCAATTGCCGTTCCATCCACCCAGAATGTGGGCAACATCCTAGGTGCTGGGCCAAAGAGCATCCACTTGGTTTTCTTAACACTGATTTCCATGGAGTTCCGACCGCACCATAAGAAGAAAGAGTCTAGCTTCGCCTGGAGGCCAGCCGCTGTCATCGACCATATTGCCACATCATCAGCCTGCTCAACATGAGAAATTGGCCGAGCGTTCAGATATGTGTCGTCAATGTGCACCGGAATGTTCAGGTCTGAGAAGTAGACATTCCAAAGAGTCGGTGAGAGGGTGTCACCCGTGAGGACCCCAATGAGACTGCGGAACGCCGCCGAGACCTGACCACCATGACGGACAACATATGTTGGAAATCGCTGGAAACTGCTGTATATGATACAGCGCCGGACAACGTTTTGCTGATCAGGGTTTGAACGCGGGTAAGCATGTAAATTCTGGTTTGAGATGACTTGGCTGTTCTCGACTCTGGTTCTACCTTGGTACTAGTCATGCTTGTACCACAACAGTTCGTCTGTTTAGAATAGAAATGGATATTAATGCTATCCAGCTGCTTTCTGTCCGAGTCAATAGTACCGTCCTACTATTGACAGGTGAAGAGATAACTGCATCGAGATATCTGGCATTACCGCGGACTTCATCGGGCAAGAAAAGGTTTCGGTTGCTGCTAACAAGCTACGAGACAGTGCCTTTTCCCTCTTGGACGACAATGGTCTGTGAAACATGCATTGCATCCGCCTCGATTTGGCAGTTGCACCTCTTTCTATCACTTCTCCTTCCAGCTGCTGTGAGTGACCAAGATACAATTCTGCATCGGTACTAACATTAAGTCAAGTTTGGAATACTTCTTTATGTAAGGTGATTAATGAGCAACATTTTCCAAACCCTGAAGCTGAAAGGTTGGAATAATTATAGGAATAATTATAGGAATATTCCTAGCCAGGAAAGCTATACGTTATTGCAGCGCTCTTGTTTTTCCCGTTGACCACTTATTCGGCCATAATGGATCTATTCACCAAACAGATTGCCCTTTTTGCATATATCAGCTCTCTTTCTATCTTGGACATAGACCATGAGCTCCTTAATCAGGCCGGTCCTAGAAGGTCCTAGAGGAGTAAAGCTCGGTGACGTGTTGACATGAATCTTCTTTGCCACCAGGTTTGTCTCTCCAAATGAGAAACAAAGTTTTGTTCACGGAAATGATGATCAACATAGTATTCTCGAGGATTTAGTATTGGTATGTTGTACATGCTCAACAATATGTTCAAGTTCGTAAACGGGGACGCTTAGATACATCGATGCTATCGTCTGTGGAACGCCAGAAAGATAGTCATCGTAGTGCCTCTCGGAGTATTTCTCACCATCGGTACATGTAGGCCGTGTACGCCTCAACATTAACTCTCCCCGGACTTGTCTACTATCTCCCTTATCTAGAACGTAGTATCCATTTTCTAGTTGGTCCCGCCAAGATGCCTTTGTTTACACTCTCGCCAGATGACTATGATACTAAAAGAATTCCGGTGATCTCCACTAGATGTATGTAGATTATTGTAGCTCGAAACTGGAAATCGAAGCGACTCGGTTTCATGTTTAAACTATCTATAATATATATCATGATGTTCATATTTCTCCTTCTCTGCACCTTCAAATCATTGGTTGATCAGTGGCGCAGCACCTTTCGTCAAGTTCAAGTCAAACTAGTGGGTCTTACAGCTAATTAGGAAACTCTAGCACATTTTCGAAAAAATACTCATGAGTGATCTTGTTTACAACCAAACAAAGGTGACGTTGATGTAGGTGACCCAGGCACGTACTGGCCCACATCTTGACTTCAAATTTGCTTCAAATGCAACTTTTTTTTTTACAATATTGCAGTCTTTACATGAGATGTACATTATAGGGTGCTGTAGACTCATTTCCCGGGCTACTGAAGAGCATAAGAGTATGCAAGTACAGGTGAAGTGTCGCCGAAGCGGAGCGAATGGAGCTTTGAATGGAATATTCTGACGTCACTTTGTTTGGTTGTAAATAAGATCACTGCTGAGTGTTTTTTCGAAAATGTGCTAGAGATTCCTAAGCAGCTGTAAATTCCATCTCGAGTCGTTCTTAACCGTATGCATATTTTATATGCATACGGATTCAATCCTCTTGACACTGACAGGGGTCCTACTGATTTATTAGCAAATGATCGCAACCCAGCTACCCAAATGTGGGGAACTCGCCCACAACTTCGAATTACAGTGCGTAGAAGGTCTATAAACTCTTCCTTTTCTCTTTCTTTTTTCCTCTTTTCTGAACTTAAAAAAACTTGAAAAACTCGTTCTCTCCAGACTCAGGACACGAGCCCAACTTCGACGTGTCCTGTTGCCGTTTACTACTCCCCCGATCTCGCTGGAGCGTGATATCGTATCGCTCCACCCTTTGACACCATCCCATACTGGCCCTCAACTGATAAGTCTGTAGTTCGAATCTCTACGCATCCCAGACATCCGATATCCACATCAGCAGCATTGGAAAATGGCAGGTGTATCACCTGTAGGCTTTCAGTGCAGTGGTAGCGCAACCAGAGAAGTCGTAAGGACCATAGAGGAATATTTGGCATGGTCATTCTGGCTCGCTGCTAGTTGTAAGGACGGTCGGGAGTAATTCAAGTTGACACAGTCTAAGATATGTATGAACGTTGAACGTACATTGAACAGTAGATGGCCGAGGCTCCCAGGGGAATTATAACTTGGTAAAATAGAGCATTTGTGATGTACTATTGAGACATACACAATCGATTCATCTGAAGCGTAATAAACCATGTAACGCATTCAAGGCTCAAGGGAACTACATAGAGAGCTGTACCGTCGTCTGCTGGGTTCAAACAGGTTCAATAGATTGGTTGCCGGTTTGCTACAAGGGAAGGATACGGGGAGCGTTTGCGATCGAGGTATTGGTTTCCTAGGAACTTCAGGTGAAAGATCCTCTACGTCTGACACCTGAAGATGGCACTCACTTGCATCCCAATTTCCTGGCCTTTCTTCAAGTCACGCTGTTCAATCTAGCGCGCTCAAAGGGTACAAAAACACACTGGAAAAACTCGGTAATCGATCTTCGAATCCATATAGCTTCGAGCTCGAGAGGTAGGCCCATACCCCATATCTATCTCGCTCTTTGTTCCTTGGGTGGATATGTAGAGTGGTTCTCTGACAACGCGTACAATTCCTCGGAACGAAATCTGTATAAGGAGTTGGTACGTTTTCGAGTATCTGTTTTCCACCTGTTGGGATCTGGGCTGGAGTCCCGCTATCTCGTATGCCCCGGGATAACTATAGGGGTAATATTCCTACCTTTCGCTTTCTTTATTCCTTCAATGTCGTTATCTTTCTTCCATTATTTTCTTCGCTATATTCTTCTGCCGGGCTGCAGTATTTAACTTAGAGTATTTACGACGTAGCACCCCAGTTGATTCACTTGTAGTGCCCTGGGGTGCGTACTTATCTTTTATCTAACTTTACAGCTTACTAACTATCGTACCTTCAGATATCGTATTAATTAGTTCTACACCACCGGATGAAGATTGGATGAGCGACAAGCGTTGGGTGCGGTTGGAGGTGAGGAAATGTTGTTTAGGGCCGTTGCTGTAACAAGTGCGTCGACCATCGTACTGGCCACCAAGACAGCTCAAGAGTGCAGAATAGGCGCCAGCGCGCCTACTCAAAATTTAGCAAGTACCAGTAGCTCAAGATGCTCTACAGACTACTGTGCTTTTCTCGCAGGTCGCTTCTTTTGGGTCTGTCTCGTGACATATCTGGCCAACCATTCTTCGGTCGAGATTCATAACGCGTAACGCGTAGCCGTCAACGACAATCTTGAGCGCTTCCCTGCCAATTCCCTGCCTTCTTCCTTTCTCGTGGATTCCAACAATCATCCAAGCGATTGTTTAGCGGCTAATAGGACGTCATATTAGATTCGCCTTGTGGCTGTGTCCCCAACGTCTCGATGTCTATAGGAGGTAGTGGTGTAGTCGGCGTGGTCCCACTGGCACTTAGGAAAAGTTGGGATAGCAGGAACTTGCAGTGATTGTTGGATATCACAAGATATCAGTATCATTGTTATGATTGATCAAGCTCATAGTTATCTCACACTCATTATTGACACGTACTTACACGTACTTATTTCCTATCACCCCCATTACCAGTATATAAGTAGTAGCTAGATATACGCTACCTCATCCGATTGCCCCTCTCTCAGTGCTGTAGGGGGCAAACGGAATATATTGTGCTTTTCACTTTATTCTGCCATTGTGCTATATATTATCCTGAGTGGTAATATTGTGTTCTATTTTATTATCCAACAGTGGTTTCCTATAAATCTTGTTTATAGGTTCGCTAAAGGTTTCAGAATGTCAAGTAACTACGGTCGGATGTGATGTTCAACGCTAATTCATGTCGCTGGCCAACCCAACCCAAATTCTCAGTGTTATTTGCACATGAACTCGGCTTTTGAGGCACCTCACATCTGCATCTTATTGGTTTCATATCACTATGGTTGAACAAGCCTAATTCATCCAGAAGGACTCTTGCTAGCGCACTTGCAGAAGCGCAGAACATCTCATTCCCTAACTGCAGATGTCGTCAAAGCCTCAAGCTAGGCCTCAAGCTCAAGGGTTGGCTCTCTTCCTGACTCCATGCTCTGAACACTGTCTTCCTTTTCTGCTTCAGTCTATCGCCATCGCACTTGGCCTACCCTTGAATGTTTGAATGTCGACAAGTATGTACTTAAATCCTGTAGGCACTAGGGGAATTTGAAAAGATGGTTCTACCTTAGAACTAGTCGTGCGTGTACCACAAGAAAACGAGTATTACCTGCCATCTGTCGATAGTTGTTATTGACAGGTGAAGAAATGACTGCACCGAGATATCTGGCATTACCGCGAACAACAGACGTATCATGATTGTTGTTGACTCGGATTAAATATGGTGTCTTTGTCTGACAGTCGCCTTTCAGGCCAGGCAAGAAAAGGTTTCGGTTGCTGCTAACAAGCTGTGAGACAGCGTGCTTTCCCTCCAGGACGACGATGGTCTGTGAAACATGCATTGTATCCGCCTCTATCCAGTTTCACCTCTTTCTATCGCTTCTCCTTCCAGTTGCGGTGAGTGACCAAGATACAATTCTGCGTCGATACTAACATTTAAGCCAAGTTTGAACTACTTCTTTATGGTGAGTAAATCGAGCCACGTTCTACAAACCGTGAAGCTGAACTTAGATCGGAATGATTATAGGAATATTCTTGAGCATTTTCGGTCTAAGTGTCTACATTTTCCAGCGAAAGATGATGCCGGGAAAGCTATATGTTATGGCAACGCTCTTGTTTTTCCTGTTGACCACTTGTTCGGCCATAATGGATCTATTCACCAAACGGATCGCCCTTTTTACATATATTAGCTCTCTTTCTATCTTGGACGTCGACCAGGAGCTCCTTAATCAGTCCGGTCCTACAGGAGTCAAGCTCAGTGATGCTTCGACATGGATCTTCTTTGCCACTAGGTTTGTCTTTTCTCTCTGAATGAAAATCAAGCCTTGTTCACGGGAAGGATTTAGTATTGGTATGTTTGTACAGGATCAACAATATGTTCAAGTTCTTAGACATGGAAGCTTAGATGCATCGATGCTATCGTTTGTGGAACGCTAGAAAGATAGTCATCGTGGTGCCTGCTCTCGGAGTAGTGCTAACCTTTGGTACGTGTACAAGTCCGGCTTGAGGGCATCCAATCCCAATCACAAACTTACTCGACGATAGCTTTTGGAGTCTACTCTCAACGCGTGTTTCCGAAAATCCTGGGGCAAAATCAACAGGAAGATGGAAGTTTCTTTGTCGTTTATGTTTTCGCTGGGATCACCGAAGGGCTCATCCTTACAGGACTACTGGGTTTGACCACAACTCACGCATCCTTATATAAATTAATGATGCTTAATGATTATAGCATCTAGGCTTTGGTGGCTGAACCGTCGGACAGAGAGAATCCTTGGAAAAGGTTCTGGAAGTACAGTTAGGAACCTTATGGTAATCTTGTATGGGATGATTGTAACTCGGTTTGGATTTTTTGGCTTAGATTTGTTTAGCATAGAATCTGGGCTGCTCCTGCCCGTCTTTTTGGGTATGGCGTTGGCAATGAATGCAGCTACATCGCCACTACTGGAAGCTATCGTATTGGAGGGGGGTGGAGCTGGTGCTCCAGCTGTGGAGGATAGTGCGCAGGCTTTGCCGATTACAATTCGGTATGGTGCACAGATTTTAAGTGTTTGTGCGCTCACGCAGGTCACCGTGAGTAATGTTCGGATGTCTTTACAGGTTACTACTGACTTCCGATTCCCGGCGCCAGGCCATTGCTTCGACACTGATTCTTGTGCGCATAGGACTAGGAGTTGACGTGCAACTCACGCAGTTCCCTGAAGGCACGCGTCGTACAAATGTGTACAAAGAGTCAAGCCCAGATCTGGAGCGTCTTTTCATGGATGATTCCAATCCAGCTAGCATCCATCCTTTTTCACTCAAATATCATGACTTACCTTCAGGGCAAGATACATTTATGCCAGTGGAGCAAGGAGATATTGACATTCGGCCGTTATCTGTCCAATACCAAGCACCATTACTTCCGGAGCCAGGCCGCATTCATGGTTGCCTAATTCGCCCAATCTTGCTTCATATCAAGAACCGGGATTAGCAACCAGGAAGTGGCCTGAGGCGTTAACTATAACAAGCGCTATTACAGGGACGAGTTGTATTCAAGTTTTATTGCCAGTAAATTAATCGATCCAGTTTATTCTTGTGTAGAGGACTCGAACATTTTTGCTAGTTAATTAGCTCCGATTGACAACTGGTTGATGTTTCGCTCGGACACTGCCAGGGGAATAATGGGAGGCCTTTGATACACCTAACTATGGTACACTAGGGCTAGTAAGTGCATAGGCGCCTACTTATGGGCGTCAGCATGCTGCCTTGTACGTTGATAAGAGTTTTGCGCTCAGATCTCGAATTGCGGTGCCATTCAGTCGATGTGCGTCTTTCGGTGGCGTTCGGATGTGGTGCTTTTCGGATTGAACGCGCTCGATTGTGCGCGGAGGTGGCACGTTCAATTCCTATGATCAATAGCATTCAATAGCTCCTCGACAAACAACAACAGAAGAAAGTATATAGCATAATAGCATTTTCAAGCCCGAGAAAACTTCCGTACCTTTTTTTGCCATTTTTATCTCTTCAATCCTGTGACTCGGCGATTGAGCTTAGTACCAGACTGGAAGAAAGTCCTACCTTCAAGTTTGCCAAATGTCATGAATATTGAATCGGCTTGATGCCACGAAAGTCGATCCTCTTGACGCTCAGGCTGACAGGGGCAAGAATGGAGCCCTGGGGAGTTGGAGCCAGGTTGAATCTCAGTCCTCTGGAAGCAAATATGAATACCGGGAGCCGGTACGTTTTCGAGTCTTCAAGTACATGAGACTGGGATGTTAATGAATACCAGAAAAGTTGACGGCAGTGTCCTAGTTTATTCGCAAGTGATTGCCAAACTCGCCACAACCCGGATTCGCCCAATCCTCTTCCGACTCAGTCTGATTGCTCACCGGCACCAGTAGCTTTGGATGTTCGGCATGGTGCTCTTCTCGCAGGTCCTCAAACTGGTACTATTTCATTCGTGAGCCGTTCTTCTTACCACCAGCAGTATCATAGTTCAAGGAGTCTTCTAATCCTTGTGCGTTCGAGTACGGCTGCAATTCTTAAGTATAACCCACTGCGGATCCCTTTTCTGTTTAGAAATATTTGCATGAAACCCCATAAACATCTCACCTGCGTTCCTCGCTGTCTCCCGCCTAATCGAAATCATTGCCATTGCGAGGACGGAGGACTGGAAACAGCCTGGTTAGAGTTTGCGCGTTGTTTCTTCACCCGTACGCGTTCAACTAAACAAGCTTACAAAGCCAGATGGAAGAGATATCGTTGAAGGCCGGTCAATTCTGGTCCATACGGTTGATGAAAGAGGGTATGCATTGGTCTACATCCGTGTATCGCTAACAGGTCAGGCGAAGTTTGGACTTGGGTGCGAGAGGCATCAAAGGGTCAGTGTACACTGCATAAGCAGAAAGATTCTCCTAGCCAATAGCACGAATGATCATGCAGGGCGCAAGCCTTAGTACTAAGCGCTCAGCGCTCAGCGTCCATGTTCCGTGACGTTGGGTAGGGGATTCGATGGTATAATGGATAGATCGAATGGGACATAAGACTCGGGGATGCAGACCGCAGGGCTCGCTGGAGCGTGATATCGTATCGCTCCACCCTTTGAAAAACTATCGTCACCATCCCATACTGGCCCTCAACTGATAAGTCCTGTAGTCCCAATCTCTACGGGTCCCAGACATCCGATATCCACGTCTACAGCATTGCAAATGGCAGGTGTATCACCTGAGGGTTTCAGTGCAGTGGTGGTGTAACCGGAGAAGTCGTGAGGACCATAGAGGAATATTGGGCATGGTCATTCTGACTCGCTGCTAGTTGTAAGGACGGATGGGAGTAGTTCAAGTTGACACGGTCGAAGCATGAACGTTCGATGGCACCAACACTCGGGGTAATTGTAACTTAGTAGATTAGAGCATTTGCAGTGTATTATTGAGACGTACATAGCAATCGATTCATCTGGAGTGTAACCAAACCACGCAACGTGTTCAAGATTGTAGGACACTACAGAGAGAGCTATACCGTCGTCTGCTGACCTGAACGCAGGAACGCATGGACGCATGAACTTGAAAGCTTCAATAAATTTGTCGCCGTTAATGCACAATAAGTTGAAGTTGCTGCGGGGGAAGGATACGGCGCACGGCGAGCGTTTTCGATGAAGGTATTGGTTTCCTAGAAAAGGTGAAGTGGATAAGCAGAAAGATCATGTACGCCCGACGCCTGAAAACGGCACTCACTTGGACACATGCTGCACTTTTCCCAATCTCCTGGCGTTTCTTCATGTCACGCTGTTCAGTCTAGCGCGCTCAAAGTGCACAAAAACACACTGGAAAAACTCGGTAATTGATCCTCGAATCCATATAGCTTTGAGCTCGAGAGGTAGGCCCATACCCCATATCCGTCTCGCTCTTTGTTCCTTGGGTGGATATGATAATGTAGTATAATTCTCCGACAACGCGTACAATTCCTCGGAACCAACCCAGAACGAAATCTGTATACCCGGACGTGGTACACGAGTATCTGTTTTCCACCGGAAGAAGATTGGATGAGCGTATGATCTAAAGAATAGTCCAGCAACGCAAAATGGGTGCGGTTGGACGTATGTAATCGTACTGGCCAAAAGAAAAAAGGAGTGCAGAATAGGCGCGCTGGCGCCTACTCAAATCCTAATTTAGCAAGTTCACTTGTACCAGCTCAAGATGCTCTGCTGTGCTTTTCTTGCAAGTCAGTTTTCTTGTGACATGATCTGGCCAACCATTCTTCGGTCGATATTCAACTGTTCGTAACCGTCCGTCAACGACGGTCTTGAGCGCTTCCCTCCTCGCTTCCTTTCTAGTGGATTCCAACAATCGTCCAAGCGATCGTGTAGAGGCTAATAGGACGTGATATTATATTCGCCTCGTGGCTCTGTCCCCAACGTCTCATGGTCCTACTTAGGAAAAGTTGGGATAGTAGGAACTTGCCGTGATCAACCCAACTTAAGTTCTCAGTGTTATTTGCACATGAACTCGGTTTTTGAGGCACCTCCCATCTGCATCTTATTCAGTTTCATATCACCGTGGTAGAACCAGCCCAATTCATCCCAAAGGTCTCTTGCTAGCTCATTCGGAGAGGCACAGAACTTGAACATCTCATTCCCTAATTGTAAATGGCGCGTCCGTTATACTACCACTACCACTACCACAACTCTGCAGTTTTTAATCGTTTTCAACTCCTCTGTCACGCACATTCTTGATCCGCAGAAAATGAATCCCGGAATACTCAAGACTATATTGAACCGAGCTTTGCTATCAATGGGTGATTTTCTCTGTCAGAACCAACCAATTAGGCCTGGTCTAGTTAGATCTTGTCAATCCATTACCCAGCCACCCAGCAGCCACCATCTGTGTTATTTAAATTGTTCATCTTCTTGCCAAGATGGTGTCTGTGAATCTGATACAACTGGGGTTATATCTAGTCCCCCCTTTCATATTTTGCCTCTATTACTACTCAGCTGGCACTCCAGGGTAGCTATGTCCATTCGGAACAGAGTGTCTACAAACTAGAAAATAGGCATAGGAATTATACTCTGAGTCGCTCTTCATCGTTCTCACCTTTTGCAACCCCCTGGATGAAAATCACGAAGGCAACTGAGGCGATTGGTCGTTGATGCGTGATGCCTCAAGAGTCGTACGTTTTTTGTCTTTTTGGTATCAAAACCTCCATGAGGGTTCCCGACTGCTTGTTGATACCTCCGTTGTTTCGCTACTACAATTACATCTCCGGAGCTATACTCAAACCTACTCAACCTCCAATTCCGACTAAAACAAGACTAAAACACTCATATCTGTCCCATCTTAAAACATAGACAGATCCTGATTATTATCGTTGACTTGACTTGTTGCATGCAGGATCTTCATCTGACCGTCACCATCGAGTGAGAAAAGGTACATTTACAAGCTAAGTATAAGAAGTGGGTTTCCCCTCTGATTAAACAATAATGAGCTGTGAAGTCGAAGTATGTCCCGGGGACATCGAGTCCTCTCTCCAGTTTCAACTCTTTATGTCAACGCTCCTTCCAGTTGCAGTGAGTCATAGAGATCCAATTCTGTGATTACTGCTAACATCGCATGTATGGAAGCTGGAACTCCTTCTTTATGGTGAGCGCTGTTAGTTTTCCATCATTCTTGTGAAGTTGAATATTCATAATAATTATAGGGATATTTTTAAGTGTTTTTGGCCTCAGCATATATGTTTTCCGGCGGAAGTTTATGCCAGGGAAGCTGTATATAATGCCGATAGTCTTGTTTTTCTTGTTGACCACTTGTTCGGTTGCCCTGGACCTACTCGCAAAACGGAATGCCCTTTTCGATTACATTCGATCTCTTCCTATCGGCGTTGACAACCAGCTTCTTCTTGGCCATTCTGAGATGTTCATAGTTGAACTTGGTGTAGGGTTGACAGCGATCTTTTTCATCACCAGGTTTGTGTCTTTGTATTCAGATCGAAATACAATCTTACTCACAGGAAGGATACTCAAAGTGCTCTTGACGATTTGATATTGGTATGTTGTACAAGTCTGATATCATGTTCAATTTTTTTTATTGAATCTGAAAAATTAGATGTATCGATGCTATTGTTTATGGAATGGAAGGAAAATTGTAATGCTCCTGCCTGCTCTATGCATATTTGCTAATCTTGGTAAATATCCTGCTCCAACTTGAATCACTAGCTGATTTTTAAAAAGCTCGTGGACTTCTGCTCCAAAGTGGGGCTCAGAGTCGAGGGGAAGATAGCATCTTCTTTGCCATTTATGTCTTTGCCGAGATCACTGTGGGGCTTATTCTTACAGTGCTGCTAGGTTTGACTATAACTCATTGTCCACGTCTATGTATGAATTGATTATTGATCCACACAGCATCTAGGCTTTGGTGGCTGAACCGTCAAACAGAGAAACTTCTCGGAAAAAGCTCTGGAAGTACACTTGGGAATCTGGTGAAAATCTTGTAAGGGCCCGTGATGACTGTGACTCAAGCTGGACATTTTGACTTACACTGGCATTAGTCTAGAATCTGGACTACTGCTACCCACCTTTTTGGGTGTGGCATTGGCGTTAAACATAGCTACATCCCCATTTTCAGAAGATCTCGTAGATAAGGCTTTGACCGGCTCCCAGATCTTGAGTATTTGTGCGCTCACGCAGGTAGCCGTAAGCTACACCTTCACATATCACCTATCAGCCCACCGTTGACTTTCATTTGCCTGTAGGCGATTGCTTCAACACTCATCCTTGTACGCATAGGATTGGGAGTCGACGTGCAGCCCTCTGAAGGCCCGCGTTATACTTATATGGACAATGCCAGTGCCAAGTCACTGGCCCTAGATCTGGAACGAGGTATTATGAATGTGGATGTCTCCAGTCCAATGACTGTCCATCCTTTTTCGCTCAAATACGAGAGTGTACCTTCAGGGTCAGTAACCTCCAAACCTGCGGACCGAAGGGATACCATTTGGTCATTTTCACTCAAACACCGGCGCCCGTCATTTCCAGAACCTGGCCATATTATTGGTCGTTTGATACG
Source organism: Rhodocollybia butyracea (assembly GCA_015501585.1). Lineage (NCBI taxonomy): Eukaryota > Fungi > Basidiomycota > Agaricomycetes > Agaricales > Omphalotaceae > Rhodocollybia > Rhodocollybia butyracea. The sequence continues at coordinate 255,713 of JADNRY010000057.1, forward strand.
TCCATTCTACATACCTTCCGAAACACAAAACCAGACGCCCTCAGGAGTGGCAGATGCACATCCAATATCCAACAACCACGAGTCTTTAGAATTTGAGTCCGAATTACCTCGGTATGAGGCCCTCAATGAACTTGCTTTAACATAGCCCCAAAAAGGTCAATACTGCTTGACCAGAGTTCATGGTACTTATTGCTAAATTATTCGATCTATTTTGTTCTTGTGCGGAGGACACGAACATTTTTTGGTACCCTTGGTAAAACCCGTTATCTCCCGATAAATATATGAAAATTCTTAGATACACCTCACTCTGGTATTTGTTTGATTGCAAACCTTATGAGAATGAAATTTCTGAGCTGGAAATTGTAAGTAGTGCAGAAGGCTAACACTGAAAGTGGGTGCTCAGCTGTGGAAAATCAAACTGGTCACTGGCCCTGGGGGAGGAGACTGGGGAGATCGCGCTACATAACTCAATGCCAGACTGAAAGAGTAAATATTGGTATGTATGTGGTTTGTAATTTGAGGAGGGAGCGGCGGGGAAGAGATGGATATGTCAGTCGGAGGAAGATAAATTATAATGATGCTTGGGGTCGGTCGGAGGACCCTACACCGCTGAGTTCAATTCATGTGCCCCTGCAATAAAATTACACGTAGTACAACAATAGTGGAATATCACAAACTCAAAGTTTTGAGTTGCTTATAAGTTATGCTACACTGCAGCATGTTGCAGCAGCGGGTTCGCGCTCGTCGGATTTGTTTAGCTGATGCTCTCTATGAATAAGTACCTTTTAGGGTAGGAAGTCCCTCGCCACCAGCACTGCTTAGCACTTCGATTTTAGAGCTCCAGCCTTGGTTCCAGCCCATGGTCTGGAAGTTGCAAATTCCATGACTGTGTTGCGCTGAAGTATAATTGAGTCTTGAGTCTAATGAACAACGTCGTGATTTGTTCAAGCGCCTCTAAATAGGCACCAACGTTTCTGGATGTGCTCTCTCAAATACTCCTACACCAGTCCCTTGCCGGTCAGTCTCTTGTGAGGATAAAAAAACAACTCAGTCTCTACAGCACTTCATTTTTAAATCTTCTTGGTCCCTCACCGCTCCTGGATCTTTAATTTTCTTCCCAATCTTGTGCTGAATCACTGCCACTGCTGATTACAACGTTCACACCTTAACGAGAGCCATTGGCCACTTTTGGATCAATTGACTGGTGGAGTACTTGAGGGCTGTTGGGTTGGGCAGATGATCAATCTGATCAATTGGGTTGCCTGCCCCGGAAGTAAGCAAATGCATCCCCTCATGGCTCTTAAACCATCTATATCAAGAAAAGTACTAGGACACTTGCCGGGAGCTGCAGGAGACACTCTTACGGAAGAAAAGTATCATTTGTCGAAACGTTGCATAAGAAATGAGCACTAGAATTTGATCCGCTGGCAACGTGTATCTTCAATCAAAGCACTTTCTGCCATCTGGCCACTTCACTGCCCTCACAGATATCCGATCAAGCACTTAGCCCAAAGCACTTAACCCAAATCCACACGATAATGATGCTTGGTTCAACACAATCCTGTGTTCTATCCAAGCAAAAATTATGCTTCCTCATCTCCGTATCGTTCTGACTAGGAATAAAATCTGGAGTTGTCAAGTAAATGAATTCCTTCTCTGCAATTTGGCGAGCCTTATCTCGTTTGTATCTCAGTGCAGATAATGACAAGTTGATGCCATGACTGACAGTTCTCTTTCATGTGGAGAACCAAGGATACATTCAATGATACCATGAACGGACTCATCATGGTTATTGTCGACAACTTTGATGTAGTATCTTCATCTGACTACAGTCATGATTGAGCAAGAAAATGATGCTACCATTTACAAGCTATAAGTTGTGGCTTTCATTGAATACAAACCTCTGATTTGGACTATAATGGTCTGCACAGAAATAACTTGTCTCACCTCCATCCAGTTTCAATTCTTTATATCAGTCCTCCTTCCAGTTGCGGTGAGTACCAGAGATACAATTCTGCAGCAGTGCAGCTGCTAACATGAGGAGCATTTTTTTTTTGGAAGCTGGACAGTTCAGGCAACCACCCTACATGACATATTAGTCAGCACTTTTGTTACATTTCCCTGACTAACAAGTCAGGTTTTCCTGGGGACTTTCCCAGTTAGACTGGGAATTCCCCACTGACTGGGAATTCCCAACTGACTGGGAATTCTCCACTGGCTGGGAATTCCCCACTGACTGGGATTTCCCATGCACTCCATATGAGGCAATTTAAAAATTACCATATTAGGAAATTTTGAAAGTACTATAAATGAATTTTATATTTTTCTTATAGTGTTAGACACTTTTGAAAAATTACTATATTAGGCAATTTTATTTCAATAGGGTTAAAGCTGCTTTTATTTCTTAATTGGGAAATGACAAAACTTTTGCAGTGGATGAGGCCAAAGCTGTTCCCATTGCCTAATTGAGAAGTGCCAAATTTGCAGTGGATGAGGTCAAAGCTGATTTCATTACTTATTTGAAAAATGACAAATCTTTTGCAGTGGATGAGGTCAAAGCTGTTTTCACTACTTAATTAAGAAATGACAAAACTGAACACACAAACTATGTACACTCTTTCCCTAAGGACAATAGCTTGTGGTAAACATCCAGACCTTTTGTTTATACACAGAATAGGTTGCTCACTTAAAATGAAGCCAATCCTGTGGTGGGAAGGGGCTGGATTGCAAAATATTTTTTGGATAACCTTTGATTGTAGTGGATGAGGCCAAAGCTGTATGCCCATAAAAGGAAATCAATGAAAAGTGTTGAATCTAAAGATTGCTTGATATAACATGCAGATTGGCATGGATAAGGGTGATCCTTTTCATCCCCTGATACCCTGATATGTTGTCTACCCTTCCTGAGTCTCAGATATATTTAGATGGCCCCTGGGAGATCAGTCTTTATTGATCTTTGAACTTTCTCATCAAAAACCCTCATTTTTTCGAAATCAGAGGATAAGTATCAGAGCATCCAGGGCAGGGTGGGCCACAGGCTTCTATGGCATTCTACCCTGGTATGATAAGTACATTTTGAGCACTCAGGGGTAGCCTATACTGTCCTGAGGGAGTGGGTATTGACTGATCTCTGTATATGTGTGCATAAATTCGCTTTTTTGACCATCAAATCATTAATAGAGGCAGCTGTAGGCAAGGGATTGCAGAGAGACTCGAGGTTTCCTAATTTAGTAATTTTTAAATTGGCCTTGGTCATGACCTAGGTTAGGTAGGTTATGACCTAGTTCACCCAGGTTATGACCTAGTTCACCCAGGTTATGACCTAGTTCACCCAGGTTATGACCTAGTTCACCCAGGTTATGACCTAGTTCACCCAGGTCATGACCTAGTTCACCCACATCAGGAAAAGTCATATGAACTCAACGCAACTTGAGCAAAGGTTGAACCATTTTCTTTGGCTCAAGTTGACTTAAGCTAACTTGAGCTGACTTGAGTTGACCTGGAGCCAACTTGGGACCAACTTCACAAACCTCACCAATCTCAAGTTGATGAAGTTGGTCCCAAGTTGGCTCCAGGTCAACTCAAGTCAGCTCAAGTCAGCTTAAGTTGACTTGAGCCAAAGAAAATGGTTCAACCTTTGCTCAAGTTGCCTTGAGTTCATATGACTTTTCCTGATGCAGGTCATGACCTAGTTCACCCAGGTCATGACCTAGACCAGGTAGGTCATGACCTGAATCAGCTAGGTCAGGTAAGTCCCATGCTTCCCTGACCACCCAGAACAGGGCACTGTAACTTAGCTTAATCTTGTCATAATCTACAGATATGTAAAAAATCCCAATATGTTTCTAAAAATTTCAAGTCATTATTCTATGATATTTCATTCTTGTTTATATTCTCTATCTCACCATCCTCCACTCTCACCCTACACCTCTTAGACTATATCTCCCCCTCCTCCTCCCAGACTATACCCTCCTCCTCCTAGACCATACCCTCCCTCACCTAGACCATACCCTCCCTCACCTAGACCATGCCCTCCCTCAACTGTGAAGCGCTCATGTAAGTTAAGTAATTCCGTAGGCCATAGACTAGAGAATACGTTGGTAGGCAGGACAATGTTAGAATACAAGCTTATACTTACAGATACTTACAAGTACAATATTCTATTCAATTATGTAATTATGTAGATTACAGTATGAGCACAAAGGTCTCCGCTCTTTAGCATTGACCTTTGTGTCTCAGGTGTTTTAGTACTCTCCAGAATATATTAAGCGTTGACCTTGTTCTGCGTTCTTGAATCTTAACAGGTTATTGGCCCAGCGCTTCAGACAACTGAGTTGACTCGGTCATCTGACACTTTCATATTTGTGTCAACGTCTTTGCTCCCGCCTCTGAAGGGCTCTTCTCATTATGACGGCAGATTCTATTACATTCGACAAGCTCACTTCCAAGAACTACATCTCATGGAAAACTGAAATGGAAGCTTTCCTGAAAGTAAAGGGTGTTTGGGAATTTGTCAACCCTGACCCAAAAGCTGTCTCTCTCAATACAGAACCAGTTCCTGACAAGACTGGTGCACCAACATCTGCTGAAACAAAAGAGATTCAAACTTGGCATCGTGAACAAAACCAAGCCGCCAGATACCTTCATTTGGCTCTCGATGAATCACAAAGGGCTCATATCAAAGATGCCAAGGATGATCCTCGCCAGTTCAGTCACCCACATATTTGGTCTTATTAGTCTGCACTTTTGTTACATTGACCTTACTAAAAAGACCCAAAAACCTAGGCAAAACCCGGGCAGCTAGGTCATGACCTTGGGATTTAGGTCATGACCTAGGTCAGGTTGGTCTTTTCCTGGGGTTGGTAGGTCATGGCCTGGGGTGAGATAGGATATGGCCTAGGTGGGGCAGGGCATGGTCTAGGTGAGGGAGGGGATGGTCTAGGAGGGGGATATATAGTTAGTTTAAGAGGTGTAGGGTGAGAGTGGAGGATGGTGAGATAGAGAATATAAGCAAGAATGAAATATCATAGAATCATGACAAGAAATGTGTAGTAACATATTGGGATTATTGGGATTTTTTACATATCTGTAGATTATGACAAGATCAAGCTAAGTCACAGTGCCCTGTTCTGGGTTGTCAGGCAAGAATGTGACTTACCTGACCTAGCTGATTCAGGTCATGACCTGGGTGAACTAGGTCATGACCTACCTGACCTAGGTCATGAACCTGACCTAGGTCATGACCTGAATCAGCTAGGTCAGGTAAGTCACATTCTTTGCCTGACAACCCAGAACAGGGCACTGTGACTTAGCTTGATCTTGTCATAATCTACAGATATGTAAAAAATCCCAATAATCCCAATATGTTACTACACATTTCTTGTCATGATTCTATGATATTTCATTCTTGCTTATATTCTCTATCTCACCATCCTCCACTCTCACCCTACACCTCTTAAACTAACTATATATCCCCCTCCTAGACCATCCCTCCCTCACCTAGACCATGCCCTGCCCCACCTAGGCCATATCCTATCTCACCCCAGGCCATGACCTACCAACCCCAGGAAAAGACCAACCTGACCTAGGTCATGACCTAAATCCCAAGGTCATGACCTAGCTGCCCAGGTTTTGCCTATGTTTTTGGGTCTTTTTAGTAAGGTCAATGTAACAAAAGTGCAGACTAATAAGACCAAATATGTGGTTGCCTGAAGTGATCCTCGCGCCATATGGAAAACTCCTCAGTCTCTTCATCAGCAGAAGAAACCAGGAACACACTTCACAGCCTATGACACATTATTCGGAATCACTAAAGATGATGACGAGTCGCTTCTTGATCTTACAGCCCGTGTTTCCAAGGCCGTACAGTCCATTCATGACTTACGTCCAGAAAATTATACAATTGAAAACCTTGACAATGAGTTAGAGGCAATGGCGCTCATTTGTTCACTTCCCACTCAATATAACAATTTTGTCTCATCCCTTCTCCTCCTTGACACGCTCGAGCTTCCCAAGCTCAAGGCAGCATTCTTCAATGAAGAAACTCAACAGAAGGCACAAGAGAAAAGAGCCGCTGCTGCCACCGCTGCACTTGCCGCCAATGCCACTTCCACAGTTCCCTCTTCCTCTGTAGTCATGACAATCACACAGAAGACAAATGTTACACGAAGAAGAGCATGAGGAAGAAGGTGCAGACTTGAAAACCAAAGAAAGCAAACACTACAGTTACTGAAGAGCATGCCACCCAAGCAAGTGTTGATCCTTCTATCCCTGTTATTAAACTCTGGAACACTGATACAGGAGCTTCTGCCCACATGACACCACATTGCCAGTGGTTCAAATCCTACTCATCACGCATTGTACCAATCCGACTAGCTGACAATTTGCTCATTCATTCGGAAGGGATTGGGACAGTCAAGTTTCAACCGGAAGGTGGTAGCCGAGTAGTAAATTTTCGTGATGTACTCCATGTACCAGCGCTTCGGAATAATCTTCTTTCTCCATTTCTACTTGCAAAGCAAAATGGTTATACTGCTGTGATTGGAGTTCCGCTTTTTAAATTCCTACATGGTAACACTGTCATGCTCACAGCTATGGTGAACTCGCAGAACATTGGGTATCTGAATGGGCACTCGATTGTATATCCACATCTTGCTCACTATGCATCTGCAATGGTTGCTAGTACTTGCCCACTTGACCTCCAGCTCTGGCACCACCGTCTTGGTCACACCAACTATTCAACTATCACAACCATGATCAAGCAGAAACTGGTTACTGGTCTTACAATCACTGACCAGAACACTCCAGACCCCATCTGTGAACACTGTTTAGCAGGAAAACAACACCGGCATAATATCCCACATGGACCATCACTGCGAAAGTTGTGTGTCATTGCACTCATCCATAGTGACTTGAAAGGTCCTATTCCAATCCCTCGTAAGGAGGGCTATAAGTACTGGATTACATTCATCTGTGACGCTCTTTGTTACTGGACTGTTGACTTCCTTAAACAGAAAAGTGATGCTCTAGATGCGTTTAAACGATTCAAAGCTTATGCTGAAAACTTCCATGGTCTAAATATCATCTGGGTTCAGGAAGACAAAGGTGGAGAATATGTTGGCAAGTTCAAGCATTTTCTTATATCTGAAGGCATTCAAACACAAGAAACTGAACCGAGAGAACCACACCAGAACAGAGTAGCAGAACATGCAAACCGACATATTGCTGAAGGTGCCGGAGCAATGATGGCTGAGGCCAATCTTGACCACTCATTCTGGAAACATGCTGTAGCTGCTTTTGTGGAGGTATGGAACTGCACCCCCACTTCACCCCGGCCAAACACCACACCTGCCACAGGATGGAATAAAAAGAAACCTGATGTCTCACAATTTTGTGTCTTCAGATGTCAATCCTATGTCATGGACCCACACAAAGCATTTGAAATGCACACTGAAAAGTGCATTTTTGTAGGTTACCTGCCGGGTGTAAAAGGCTGGATGTTTTGGAGCCCATCCAAGCACCATTTCTTAAACTCTAGCCATGTAGTCTTTGATGAACACTACTTCCCAGGTACAGAAAAACATGTCAAAAACATGTTTGATGATCTATTCCAAAAATCGCCGCTCGCACCACTTAAATCTCAAATCCCACTTGCAACCTCTCCTCACCCTAGTAAACCACCTAAGATTCCTCCAAAACTCTCTATTTCTATCCCTGTCTTGGATCGAGGGGAAGATATGGATACCGATCCTGCACCAACTCCAAAATCACCACTGCTACCAGATGTTGACACACCACCACTGTCTCCTCTAACTGATCTTCCTGAAGAATTCTGCCGGACTCCCACCCCACCAGCTTTGGATCCTCCTGACCATGCTAGATTTGAACCATGCTTCCGAGAAGATGGTCTCATTGAGCCACTCCCAGACAATGGACGTGGATTCCGGCGTGAAAACCGTGCTCCATGGAATTATCAAGGTGAATGGACCCCGGCGGGCCGTGTGACTCCCGCTGCCAAGGCTAATACAGCCATACTCAACAGAATGATCTATGCAGCAGAATCAGATATATATCTCACCAATACTGAAGCCCTTGAACTTGCCTTTGCTAATCGTTCAACAGTCCATGACAATGAACCTAGAACTTATGCCCAAGCAATGTCACGACCGCCAGAAGAAGCAGAAAAGTGGCGCCAAGCTGCCTCTGATGAGATCTCTGCTCTAATTGACAATGGTGTCTTCGAGTTAGTTGAATGTCCAGCTGATCGCAAACCTATTGGAAGCCGTTGGGTATTTAAAATTAAACGCGACCAAAATGGCTCAATTGAATGCTACAAGGCGCGACTGGTTGCCAAAGGCTACACACAGCAATGGGGATATGACTATCATGAAACATTTGCGCCGACTCCAAAGTTGGCCGCTATTTGCACTGTTCTTGCCCTTGCCGCTGTTCAGGATCTTGAACTTTGGAGTGTTGACATTTCCACAGCCTTCTTGAATGGAGAGCTAAAGGAAGAAGTCTATATGGAGCAACCAGAAGGTTTTCAGGAGAAAGGAGCAAACTATGTTTGGCGGCTAATGAAGTCCCTTTATGGACTCAAACAAGCAGGACGAGAATGGCATAAGAAACTACACACCACACTTACCAAGAAGATGGGATTCCACCAGGTCCAATGTGAACATAGTGTCTGGGTATATCTACAAGATGATTCCCACATTATCATCTCAGTCTTTGTAGATGATATGACCATTGCTGCTAAAACAATTGACAAAGTTCAGTGCATCATTTCTGAGCTAAGGGAACACTTCAAACTTCAAGATCTAGGACCTACATCATTCCTTCTTGGAATTGAAATCAAACGTGATTGTGCAGGGTGTATACTCACCATCTCTCAGCATCAATACATCATTGACCTCCTTGAACGTGTTGGTATGTCTGAATGCAACCCAGTTTCAACTCCCCTTGATCCAAACGTAAAATTTTCATCTGAACAATCACCAAAAACACCAGAGGAACAGGAGAAAATGCGAAACATTCCCTATCTTAATGTATTGGGAGCAGTTGCTTACCTTGCAATTGCCACACGCCCAGACATTGCATACACCATTAGTGTCCTATCCCGCTTTGGAAAGAATCCAGGACTCATACATTGGGCTGCTCTCAAATGCCTCCTTTGCTATCTCAAAGGTACTGCAAATTATTGCATACAGTATTCTGGGGCAGAGGTTAAAGACCATGATAAACCACTCACCTTGTCATATTCTGATGCCAATCATGGAGGAAATCCGGATAATGGATGTTCCACTAGTGGATTCTTGATAAAGATAGGTGGAGGTGCCGTCAGTTGGTCAAGTAAACTTCAGAGTTTTGTTACTCTCTCTACTACCGAAGCCAAGTTTGTTGCTGCGGTCTCCACTGGTCAAGAGATTATTTGGCTTTGAAATCTGTTTACCAAGTTTGGCTTTCCCCAAACTCAAGCCTCACTTCTTAATATTGATAATCAGTCAGCCATCTCAGTTGCGCATAATCCTGATCACCATGGACGTGTTAAACATCTTGATTTGCGGTTCTACTGGCTTTGTGATGAAATTAGCAAAGGGAGTATTTGTGTCGAGCATCTCTGTACCAATGAAATGCCAGCAGATATTCTGACAAAGCCGCTTAGTAGGGAAAAGTTCCAAAAGATGGTTGGTCTTCTTGGTTTACATCTGTTATCATCATTATAGAAGTATTCACTTGAGGGGAAGTGTTAGAATACAAGCTTATACTTACAGATACTTACAAGTACAATATTCTATTCAATTATGTAATTATGTAGATTACAGTATGAGCATGAAGGTCTCCGCTCTTTAGCATTGACCTTTGTGTCTCAGGTGTTTTAGTACTCTCCAGAATATATTAAGCATTGACCTTTGTGTCTCAGTTCTGTGTTCTTAACAGACAAGTCTGCCGTTATTAGGCCTAAAATCGGCCTAAGGCATGTAACCGTACATTTTGACATTTTGTACGCGTTATACAATGCAATAAGAGAGTTATACGGAGCCTGCGCGTGATAGCTGTTGCCAAGGCAAAGAACTTAACAATAATACTCAGCAAGCCATGAAGGTACGCCCACAAGCATAGGCTAGAGCCAAGCTAGCAAGGATACCTGGGCTGCCCGGAGATGTAACACTAGATTGTCAATCTAGTTATACCCAAGAGTGCATACTCTCTAAACTACAGGACATCTCGAAGCGGGATAAGTACTAAGCCAATGCATTACTCGAGGGAAGGAATTATGAGGGAAAGCATCCCTTGCACTGAGACCCCCAACAAGCTATGTTAAGATGTGGACTTTACAGTCCATAACAATGGACCAGAACATTCCCGAGGAAACCATAGAGGTCTATTCGCAGCACTGGTTGTAACCGTGAGGACGGTAGAAACATGCTTAGTGGTTGTTACGTTCATGCCTTTCCATCATTATTCCGAGATGTTCCGGCTCATTCCGAGACTCTCCGAGACTCCCTTACCTTCTCTCAGGGTCTCGCACGGCTCTGATAGTTCCCACAACCTCTGGTGGCTCCGAAACTCCATTCTCTATTTTATCCCTTCCGATATACCTTTGGACTTCACAAATTCACTCCTACTTTGGCACTCACATTTCCGACACCTTTATCGGCCATACCTTCGGCCCGATATATTGGCGGACTCTTTCGGTACTCATTACTTTCCCACGGCGGTCCGCAGTGCGCCGACGTTCATCTCTTTTGTCTTTTCTACTCTATTGCTTATTGTTTTATCATTTGTATTGATTCCACCTCGTTCCGGCCTTGGCATTACCTCGGTCCGACTTTATTGTCTTTATTTAACAATTAGGTCACTTGTATATAAGCTAGGTACTCTGTACTATTGTTCCTCAGCCAAAAATCATGAGTTACACAAATTACACAAGTTACAAGTAGTTATTGCATACTTTTCCAAGCTTTCCTTAAGTCTTTCTTTGTTCCTCATTCTCACTGTTCTGTCCGATACCGGCCGACTCGGCTCGGTCCTTACCTCGGACATATCTCGGACCATTCTCACGCTCATACCTTGGTCTGACCTCGGTGATTTCTCGCATTTTACTTCCTTTCCTTCTGGGACAACCTTAGTGGTGTGTTGGGGGTGTTGCTAATAGCTTCACCGAAGTCCCACCATTTCCTTGGCCTTGTAGTCTATTCCGGATATTATTTCCATGATCCTGATCCTGCCTTTTGGCCCTACGTCTGCTCCGCTTCCATTCCGGCCTAGGTTGCACGACCTTGTCAGCGGTCCTACAGAAAGCTACGCGCCGGGATAGCCTTGGAAAATCGAAACATTTGATCTTAGAAATCATACACGGGAGGTCTTATCCATTAAAGCCGACTATCTGGAATCACTTGTACATACTCAGCACAGTTGCTTGAGGCTATCATAAGTGGTGTCGTTGGAAAGCTAGACAACAGGCCTTCTCGAGAGAATGTTAATCACACTCAGGATGGACAGAACTATCCGAGGAATAGAATGAAACTCACCCAAGGGAAACTGGGCGGCGAGTGATCATGAAGCATAAAGGTACTCCTGACCCCGGAGAATTGTGGAGTAATCAGAGAAACCTTGCTCAGATCAAAACACTTTAAAACTATGTTAATCCTCACAAAATCATATTTTACCTCTGATATATACCCAAGAATGGACTATTTCTTTATTGTGTGTACCATATATAGGCTGGAGTTTCCTTTCCGAGCCAGATTTCTCTGTTCTACTCTCTTTCTGTCTCTCTCTGTATCTGTTTCATCTATTTTTTGTATTAAACTCTCTCTACTCAGTATATAAGCCAGATATATTTATTCAATAAGACAAGTTTCTTGCCTCAACTTGACTGCTAAGACCAGTGCTCCATAGAATGTCCCCATGGGATCAGTAGCATGACGCCTCCTGACTTGGTTATCTTAAGAAAGTAATAAACTTCACGTGCTTTGCAAAGCCCATTTATATCTTGATCAAATTTAAGTGTGTAGAGTTCTCTCGAACTCCAGATCAACTCAAATCTAGTTGCTTCCTTAGAGGGGACGGCTTCTAGTAAGGGATTATTTGGCTCCAGAGTGAGGGTTCCTTAGTTGACTTCTTCATGAAGTTAGACAAGCCACTAAGATTGTGGTACAAGTTCCTAGTGATTAAGTTCACGCGCACTATTGTAGCTCGGCCCAGAGTTTGGTCGAGGACTTTACGGCATCACAGCAGCTAGTGCCAGAGTTTGCCTAGGGTTGTTGACAAACCTCAAGATTACTATTCTAGCTAGAGCCAGAGTTTGCCTAGGAGAATCTTAGTTTTGTTGTATTGGTTTTGGTTTTGGTTTTGGTTAATTGATTCGGACATACACACCTGGTTCCCTTGTACACTCGTACACCCCAACTAGGCTTCTCTTGACTTAGTTCCAAGAGTTGTCTAAGCTTAGTTACCCACGTCAGCGCTACAGTCTTGAACCTGGAGCAGTCGCGCATGTACATCCGATATTACAAGACTTTCCCTCGGGGAATCTCTGACAAACCTGCCCTTGCTCCCTTACATATTGATAGTCTGGTTAGGTGCAGTAGTGTTTTTGTTAGGTTGTTTTATAGCACCTTTCGCATACCTACACGTAAATACCCAAACACTGTGTCATTATAGAAGGCCTGTTACCCCGGCTGTGGGTTGAGCATCCCCTCGAGTGGGTACATGTATCCCTGGTGAAGGGTCGAGTGACCTGTCAAAAGGGAGTGCTCGAGTCAAGTATAGAGACCACGAGACTAACAGCCAGCGAGATATGATAATCAAGAGAATATAGAGCCAAGTGAAGAGTTTATTAATACATTAGTTTTCTATTAGTGCTTGTTGCACTTACTACATCACTTGCTTGTTTACATGTATATACATTGTCTAATGTTGCATGACTCATCACAGTGCCCCCCCATGTCAATAAGCCAGTTGTTGTCCGATCCTTGTCTCTTCATGCCACATCTCCAAGATAGCTCTGTGCGATCACGAGTTTCTTCCCCCCTCTGCGTTTCCTCTTTCAAGTTCTCGATCCTCCTGCACCTGTGTGAGCTGTGCTGTTCTGATGAGGGGTCCGCTCTATACTTGGTCCTGGTGTGCTGGATAGAGGGGTCATTATCTGTTCTACAAAATCGATCTCCATCCGTCTCATTGGTGCTGGCGGGTGATTGACGTTGTCCAATGCCTCTCCGTTTTGCCATCTTCCCATCAGGCTGTCTGGTCTTCTGACCATCGCAAGGTAATCCGAGTGTACAGCCCTGGTTGTCGTAATTGTATCTCCGTCATTGGAAGCTCTGTCATATCCTGTTCTGAAAATTTTTGCTTGTTCCCTGTCGACAAATTTCACTAGCCATACGGTTCTGTGTTGCCGTTCCTAATCTTGAATAGGAGTGTCACCCTTACCTCTGGAACCTCCTGATCAAACCATGGTAAAAAGTTGTTTATGATATGTCTTCCAAGTCCTTTGACCCATATGTAGGGGGAGTATTTCGCCTGAGATGGCCTTCCTCCTTCCTCGGTGTCAGCCGCCATATTCTGTTGATATCTAGCTGTTGTCAGTAGCTCTTGGACCAATGGATCGCCATCTGCCATTGCAGGTGTTGCAGGCATCTGGTTCCTCGTAGTATGTATCTCGGAATTGGAGGTAGTAGCGATGACTCAAGGTTTCGTATTGGTTAAAGGGAGGAGAATTTCTTCTGGGTTTTGGCCTGCGGAAGTGGTGGAACTAGGTCCAGTTGCATCAGTGCATTTTGCATGCGTTATTGAAAAAGTGCTTATTTTCCCATGCCTATTTCCGGGGCAATATTCACTCTTTTCATTGGAAAAATTTGTTAAAATTCAGGGGAAAAATATATTATACTTCTATCCCTTTTTCGGAGGTAATATACTGATGTACTGGCAGTGTATGGGCTAGGAATCGAGAAGGGCGGTAATGAGAAGCGATAACCCTCTGTCCTCGTAACACTTGGGAGCTATACTTGTTGCCCCGGGGATGAGTTGTGAATACATTCTCCTTGATAATAACTTTCCAAATTATATGTGAGCGGGTTCCATACCAAACTGTTCTCTAACTTCTGGGATGGTGGATACTAGTGAGCTGTTAACCAACGACTCATCATCAGGCGGTTCTGCACCAGCCTGTCTACGAATGGTGTGCAAGTACTTTGTGATGTGGAGTCAGGCAGCATCTGCTCTAGACTGCAATGTTTGAAGGGTCATGAATACAATATCAGGGTTGTTGTAAGCTTCTAGAATCCTAGTGAGTTTGAACAATGGATTGAATCGGAAGTGCAATCCCGGCTCAGCTGGAACCAGCATTGCTAAAGAATCGCATATCTGATTCAAGGCGAGGGACATATAAGCTATCGGCGAGAGTTCTCTTACTCCCAAGGTCCATAGATTCAAAGGAACTCCATCCTCGCTACCCCTTAGTGACGATATATCGTCTGCAGAGAAGTCGCGCATAACGAAGTCTAAGGTGAAATCTTTAGCGGAAACTCCCTCCCCAAACAGAACTTCCGGGCTTGGTTCTGTCTCCCAGCGTACAATGATAGATTGGAAGAGCTCAGTCTCATTGTTATCCATCTTGGGCATTACAGTACCTTCTACTCCATATCCTGTTAGCGGGTCATAGTCAAATCAGATGTTATGGTAGTATTTCTCATAGGACATAGGGAGAGTCTCATCCTTGATGGGAATGAGGAATTTGAACATGGTGAATACTGATGGGTGAGGATCTGTAGCATCAATTTCAAGGTTCAAGTGTATCTGCATGATTTGTTCCTCCATTTCTTCCTCTCCCATATCTGAGGGGCTAGGTGTTAACCCCAACGGGGACAACGGTCCAGAGGTCTCTCGTGAAGTAGGTAGACTACGACCGCCTGGCATAGGAGTAGCCGGTGAGTCCCTTCCTGTCTGTCCAGGTGATCCAGCAGATAGAGAGGGTACATTGCGAGTATTGTCTGAGTTGTTCTCGGACAGGACGTGCTGATTAACAGCACCACTTCCCAGAGAAACACGTCTGACGGAACTAATTGGTGGAGAGAGTGAATCTTCATCTACCTCTACTATTGTCCCAGTGGATGTTGGGGGAACTGGAGTTGCCCGTCTGGAAGTGCCGGTAACGACAGATCGGTTATCCTCTCTGCCTTGTTGGTTGCCTCTTAAAGAAGCCGCTTGGGTGGTACGAAGAAATCCTCCAGGAGGATAGGCATTTGTTGACGATTGAGAAACGGCTAGAGATGCCGCATGAGAAGCTGCATGAGCAGAACGAGGGTTGTTTGGCAAGTTATGAGCTGACGAGGAAGTGGGATGTCCTAGTCCTATCCCTGAGCCTTGGATGGGTCTGTTGCCTTGCCCTCTGACTGGGTTTCCTTCTGCCATGATGGAGAAGAGAATGGAATCTCAAATTTTGACCCGGTATCTATATAAGACCATTCGGTACCTAATACTTCTTTTTTCCCTTCTAACCCCTGCCAACCTGGAAGGACGGAAGGTTTCATCTTGGGCAAGTGTTCCAGGATGAGGGGCATAAGAACCGGAAATTCCTTTAGCAGACTGAATACTGTGAGGTGAGTTGTTGGCATAGTTCTTAGTTGCGTGCTGGTGAAGCATTGTTTGACAACGAACTCGTGAGGTAGAAATGATGACAGGCCCTTCACTTCTTTCCAATTTCCCGACAGATAGGCTGAGCCGTCTCATTCGCATGAATTGGTTCTTGAGTTTGCCGTCAAGCAAGGATGAGCATTTATGATTCTTCTGGAACTTAGTCGCGTGCTGAAAAGCACCTTTCAACTTGATACAGAGTCTCTTTTCATATGATTATGACAAGATAAGCTGTGTGCTGTACAAGCACCTTCCAGCTGTTGAAGACAATTCGTGTGCTGGTAAAGTACCTTTTGAATACATTTTCTTCTTTGTCATGTTTCTAGTATAAGATGATTGTGGGAATTCAGCCCGAAATTAATCGTGGCACGGAATTCCGCGGTACCCCCACCACTGTGAAGCGCTCGTGTAAGTTAAGTAATTCTGTAGGCCATAGACTAGAGAATATGTTGGTAGGTAGGACGAGTCTGCCGTGTCATGATAGAAGGCCTGTTACCCTGGCTGCGGGTTGAGCATCCCCTCGAGTGGGCACATGTATCCTGGTGAAGGGTCAAGTGACCCGTCGAAAGGGAGTGCTCGAGTCAAGTATAGAGACCACGAGACTAACAGCCAGTGAGATATGATAATCAAGAGAATATTGAGCCAAGTGAAGAGTTTATTAATACGTTAGTTTTCTATTAGCGCTCGTTGCACTTACTACATCACTTGCTTGTTTACATGTATATACATTGTCTAATGTTGCATGACCCGTCACATCACCTAGACCATGCCTGCCCCACCTAGGCCCCCCCCCCCCCCAGGCCATGACCTACCAACCCAGGAAAAGTCCAACCTGACCTAGGTCATGACCAATTTTTTTAGGTCATGACCTAATTCCCAGGTCATGACCTAGCTGCCTGGGTTTTGCCTAGGTTTTTGGGTCTTTTTAGTAAGGTCAATGTAACAAAAGTGTAGACTAATAAGACAATTATGTGGTTGCCTGAAGTGAATTCCTAGTCAGTTGAGAATTCCCATCCAGCCTGTACTATATGTTTTTTACTTTCACATTCAATAGTACTGTATAATACATGTAACTACTATTTGTTATAATGAAGCATTACATTAGTTAGTACTGACTGGGAAAGTCCCGGGAAAACCTGACTTGTTAGTCAGGGAAATGTAACAAAAGTGCTGACTAATATGTCATGTAGCAGTGCAGTCAACCACTTTTTCCTTCTTGTTAGTCTACATTTTTGTGCCAATGACCTGACTAAAAAGAAGGAATGTCCTAGGACATGTCCTACCCCACCTAGGACATTCCTTCTTTTTAGTCAGGTCATTGGCACAAAAATGTAGACTAACAAGAAGGAAAATTTAGTTGCTTAAAGTGCATGTAGAGTGGTTGCCTGAAGTGCCAGCTCCTGCTCTTTGTCGTGAACCTACACCTCCTGCTCCCACTCTTTGTTGTGAATCTACACCTCCCACTGTTTGTCATGAACCTACACCTCCAGCTCCTGCTTTTCAAGGTGAACTCACACTGGTCACTCCCACTCTGCATGGTGAACATACACCTCCAACCCTTGCTCTCATTCATGAATGCACACCTCCAGCTCCTGCTGTGGATTGTGCACAGGAAGTCCCACTCTTCATTGTGAATTTACAGCACCCACCCCAGCTCTCAATCATGAACCTACACCTCCAATTCATACTCTGGATCATACGTTGCCAACTCTGACTCAGGACCTAGAACCTACACTGTCAGCTTCTAATCTCAATCCTGAACTTACACCTGTGATTCCCGCTCTCAATCCGGAGCCTATACCGCCAACTCCCGCTTTCAATTCTGACCCAACACCAAGAGCAACTGTCCCTGATTCCACGCCCAGAGCAGCTGTCCCCGATTCCACACCAAGAGTGGCCGTCCCCATCCCTGATTCCACACCAAGAGCGCCGATCCCCGATTTCACTCCAAGAGCTGCCGTTCTCAATCCCACACCGCAAACTCCAGCTGTCTATTGTGAATCTATACCACAACCAGTTCTTGATCATGAACCAGGCGGTATGATATCTGTTTCTATATTTGATTATGAGTCCTTAATGCCCACTCCCACTCTAGATCATGGATCTAGACCAGCTTCCTCTATCCATAGTAGTTCTACTCCACCTCATAGTGGTGTTGAAGATAATGCACCCAAAGAGGAGGCACAAGCAGCTGTCCAAGTTGAAAGTTCCAAGCATGGTAGGACTATGTGGGGTCCAGATGCCGTATCACCATCAGTTCCGAGAACCACAAGAAGCAGTACTGCAGCAACATCGACTACAAAAAACCTCCAGAAGCGTACAGTACCTACCACTCAAGTGAATTCTGACACAGGAGGCAGGAAGAGAGCAAGAAGGTGATGCTCTCTTTTTAACGGTGTTCTTTTTGCGTTATGTTTTTTAGCATTTTATTTGCATTTCTTTCACCTGTACTATCCACTTGTCTACAAGGGCTTGAACCATGGCGTCAACCCCTTGTAGATAAGGGGCTTAGGTTGGTTGGCCACATATAGCTAGATTTCAGAGGGCCTTGGAGAATTTAGACTAGAATTGACTGTCGGCACCAAGTCAGCACCATGACATCATGTGACCCTGCCCTGAGGCATCCAGATGCCGTGATAAATGTGGTATTACTATGTATAGCAAGTAAATTTAATGAGATACAAAATACCTAGGCCTAGTTGGTATTGACAGGGACATTTATGAGAGTGTCTACCTTGCTGATGAGTGCCTCCTCACCTCTGTCTTTGACCGTATATGGATTTGATGTTTTTCTTCTAGTCACCCACTTATGTCAGGTAGGGTATGCCCTAGGTCAATTAATAATTACCTATATGAGGGAAATTTCAAATCTTGACAGTGAATGAGGTCAAAGTTTTACTACCAAATTAGGCAATTTTCCACCTGAACTAGTTTTATGTTTTTCTGATAGAGTTAGACACTTTTGAAATTTTTGATAAATTACTATATTACAGTTTTATTTCAATAAGGTCAAAGCTGTTTTTATCTTGATTAGGGAATTTCATAATTTTTGTAGTGGACCAGGTCAAAGCTGTTTTTTTCCATGAGGACAAGAACATGTAGTAGGCATCCAGATCTCCTCTCTATACATAGAACAGGTTGCTCACCACACATGAAGCCAGTCCTGTGGTGGGCAGGGGTTGGATTGAAAAATATTTTTTGGATAACCTTTGATTTTAGTAGATGAGGCCAAAGCTGTATATCCATAAAAGGAAATCAATGAAAAGTGTTGAGTCTAAAGATTGCTTGATATAACATGCAGATTGGAATGGATCAGAGAAATCTTTTTTATCCCCTAATGCCTTGATATGTTCTCTACTCCTTCTGGGTCTCATACATATTTCAATGGCCCCTGGGAGATCAGTCTTCATTGATCTTGAAACTCTCCCATCAAAAAACACTCATTTTTTCGAGATTGGATGATAAGTATCATAGTATCCAGGGCAGAGTGGGACCCAGGCCTCTCTACCTTAATGTACCCTTATATGATAGGTACATTTCGAGTACTCAAGAGTGGTGTATGCTCCCCTGGGAGGGTAGATAATAGCTGATAACTGCATATTTGTATATAAATTTTTCTTTTTTGCCTATCAAATGTTTAATAGAGGGAGCTGTAGGACAGAGAAGACTGTCTATCTTGGCATATAGCATGCTAGTATCATATAGATTGATATCAGAACCTTTTCTCGGTATCCCCTTCTCTTTGCCCACAGCTTTTCCTAGTATTGATTTGATGGTCAAAAAAGCGAAATTAATGTATGAGCATTCAAGTTCTTCAGGACGGTCACTGAGCTAAGTAAGACATGAAAAACATAATTTGAACAAAAGATGCGGACCACTTACTGGCTGCATACTACAACTTATGCCCATCAAGTCGGACATGGTGTAGACGGTGTCTCCATGCCTGAGAGAATAGTCTGGCCAAGCTTCTGAAGGGAGGCATCAGGGAGCCAGCTGAGATCGCCCTTGAACACGGCATTGCCCTCCTTTAAAATGTCGCATAATCAGTAAAACCTACCAGTTTTGAATTCTTGTGGTTCTGCTTCAGGGGCAAAACCTCTCAAATAGAAGGGACACCCGTGTACCCTGGGGTCCGTTCAAAGCTGACAATGATCCTGCAGTAATTCTCTGGATCCACACAGTCAGCATCATCCTTCTCGTCAAGTTGATTATATTTGACTAGCTCACAATATACCCAATCCAATAAAGCATGGTCTGGAACATCCTTTTGCGAAATCAGGATGATCTTGCGGTCAGGGTTATCCAATGAACGAGGATAGATGGGAGAACCAGTGTGTTTGGCAGTGAGCTTTTGCAGAGTATCTGGTGGAGCAATTGCTGTAGAAGGACCAGCAATGGCAGGAAGAGATTTAAGTTTGTCAACCTCGGAAGGGGGAAGACTGACTCAAGAATCATCAAACAAACAGGCCTAAAATAAGAATTTAGTAAAATAACTACATGTCAAGAAGAATCACGTACCATAGGGACAAGTCCCATTCCTTTCGAGTTACCAGCTACAATTGACTCACTCAGTCAAGTTTGTCAGGTAGGTTTCAAGGAAGAAGCGGCAGCCTTGGACTTTTTGATAGGCTTCTTGGACAAAAATTTCAGGGCCTGAGGTTTCTTGTTCTTGGCAGAAGTAGTTCTATGGGAACAACAGCCTTCGGCCTGTTCCTAAAAAATTTATAAACAATAAAGAATCTAGAAGGAGAAAGAACGCACTGAAGTTTTGAGCTTTTTGCTTGGAGGTTCGTCTTCCTCCTCTTCTTTGCTCTCCTGCTTGTCAGAACCATGAGACTCGGAAGATCTGGCTCTTTTGCGAGAAAGACTGGGAGAAGCTTCAGCCTTTGGAACTAATAGTGCCTCCATTTCTTCCTGAAAGGAAGGCGCGGGAAAGCCAAGAATTGCAGCCTGGGTAGCGGCAAAGTCAGCATCCGCTTGAGCAGCAGCCAGTGCCTCACCACAGGTAACGAGCCACTCAGTCTCACAACACTTGATGTCAAAGGGAATGCTGATCTGGGAATTAGGAGTAACACAGTTTTTCTTGATGGCAACCTGAAAGGGGGACTGTCAGTCGGAGACAGGACAAAACTGAAACATAAACTACTCACTAATACACAGTTGATGTCATCCTCTGGAATAAACCACTGAGGGGGAGTCGGAGCCTTGGGAGAGATGATAGAAGAAGCACACTGGCATAAGACCAGTAGGCACTCAACCACCAAGGAGCTGGTTTGCCGCTGGAGATACTGTTGACTGAGGAAACCCTAGATATTAAGGGGGCATTCAGGAAAAGAATTAAAACAGAATACTAGTACTCACAAAAATGGTATTAAGTGAGGATAATCCCTGCTTAAGGACGGATGAGTAATCCTGCATCTTGAATTGCGAGGTATTGTCCTGGCACTTAGCGGGGATGGCACCCAAACTAGTCTGTACTATATGAGCCACAGCCCAAATCATACAAGCAGAATACTTTGTTTGTTTGCATCCCCACTTCACACACACACACACACGTTCACACTTTGACTTAGTTGAGCTAGCTCTGTCCACAGAGCTTAATCAATATAGTCACCATGCTAGCCCTATACTCAGTACTGGAGTTTGTGTTAACTAGCTTAATCCAATCTTATTGTTATCCCAGAGGAGTCTCTGACAACTCAACCTTGCTCCTAAATTTGATAGTCTGTTTTAGTGTGGTATTGTTCATTAGCTGTTACAGTTGTTTTGTAACACATTTCAAAGACCAGTACAAACTAGACCAATTACCATGACTCAAATTCATTTGTTATGTTACTGTCATGCCCTAGGCATATACGGACTGCCAACACTTCCCGCCTACAGTTACATAACCCGCTCCTGCTGCATTTCCGGTTCCGATACACTTCCGCTTTGCTTCCATCTTACTTTTTCCTTCACTGCACACTTTCTATAAACCCGCCGATCCATTCCCAATCATTCTTACAATTGTACCTATGCTTTATGCCCATCCCGCTTATATCCATCATTGTCTTTTCATCCCTTGTACTTCTTTTGGCTATTCTTGTCTGTAAGGATCTAGGTGGATCCTTATTGCGACAGGGTAATGTACTATCTCAAATAGAAGCGGCAGAATGTTTCCAACGGGATGATTCAATGATAGTGTACTTGATCTGGGAATAGCAACAATGTACAAACAGAATACAGAAGTGTGATAGAATGAACCGTACAAGTAAGCCTAGGAACAGAATGGGTTTCTGACTCTAAGGGTAGGACCCGCTGGGCGCAAGCGCTTTCGAAGATGAGATATTGGCGGTAGAAAGTCAAGCGGAAGCTGACTTGATAGAGTGCAATGAATCGGAATTGAAGAGAGTATATTGCAGAGTGAAGAAAATGATGTAGTGAAGAAACTGAGTGGAGGAAACTGATAAGTCGAGAAATGAGTCGGTAACTGGGGGGTTGTTTCAATAGAGCAAATCTAAGGTATCAGAGATATTGAACAAGTATTTAAGAAGAACGGAAATGTACAGGGTCGCGAAAAGTACTTAGGCAATTGATTAAGGTGAAAGGGAAAGAAACTACAAGGGATGAGCGGAAACAGAAGTAATACAAAGGCATACCTCGAAATAGAACAAAGGATCTAGGGAGACGGAAACTGGCTAATATTGGATACAATTAGTGAAAGAGTTACAAATGGATCGGAAGGTTGACACGCCGAATTACGCTGTACACCGAAATTCAAGCAAAATGTCATCATTTAAAAGACCCCGTGAAACACGTCACGTCACTACCTAGGATACATTATGTATTAGACACTTTGAAGGTCCACTTCAGGTATCTAGTATGTAGAAACCCATTTGAAGGGAGATACACTATGTTTTAAGAGGCTACATTACTGTGCAAGGATGCATCGTTGACCCACAAACTCAAAATCAATCAAATTGATTTACCTAGATTGATTTAGGCTTGCCAGATCTAAAGTCTATTCAATTAATACTACCTACTACAAAAAGTCCTATACAGGGATATACAAGACAGGATTAAAATAGATGAAGAGAGACGAATGAGGGCAAGCATAATGCAAACCCATATCCGTTTTAAAGTAAGAGAATCGAAGCACTGGTTCCCTGGAACGAACCACAGAGAGAAACTAGACGATTAGTGATGAATTAGGCGCCGGGGATCAAAGTGGCCCGGCGCCGGCAGTAAAAGAAAGGCGGGGCGCGTCCTAGCGACATGCCTATAATAAAATTTATTCGGACTGACCTATGGGATGGTCCACATGTATACAAGTACCCGGTAGGACCCGGGAGGAGAAGAGAAAAGGGGAGATACGGAACGACGCCGCAAACTTGAACCGCGGGACGGACGGACCGCCCGGCGCTTAAAGCGCATCAAAGTCGAACCACTCATCGGGAATGCATCGTTCTTCCCTCCCCTCCGTTACTTACTAAATAAAAGATGTAGAAAAGGTGTAATATGGGTAGAGGACCCATGAGACAATGATATAGAGCCCTGGGGACAGTGTAGGAACCAGGAGAACACTTATAAGCTCAGTTATGGCTAACAAGGGCAACATGAGATTTATCTTCTTGGCTCTTGGCAAGCCAAGAGAGTCTTACCAACCCATGGTACCTTAATTAAGAAAATTTCAAGGACCTAGGAGTATAAAAAGGCAAGGAAATGAAGAGAAAAGCATTCTTTCTTACCCCCACCAGGTGTAGCAGCTCCTTATCAGGCTACTACTAAAAGATTGAATTGATATAAAGACTGGGATTTACAGAGAGAAATTGACAAGCAATTGAACTTGAGTAAAGAGACAGAAAGAGATTCAGTGTGAACTGAGTGCAGAGAAGTTAAGACAAAGACTTAGACAGGACTTTGATTATTATTTTCAAACCACAGTTAGGCTGCAGTCAGAGCTCTGTCTGAGTTATAGGGACACCCTCTGGTCAGTTGTGACTTGTGTTAATTTGTGATTTTACCAAGGGACTTAGGAATAGTATTTGTTTGACAGCTCAGAGCTTGGGGATCAGCTTAAATAAGTCTGTACTTTGAAAGGGAAGGCACTTAGTGAAATAGCACTCAGTGTAGCAAGGAAGTACTTGAATAGATTGAAGTTTTAAATAAATATTATTTGGCTGAACTAAAAACCCGAACTGAGTAATAAGTTGTGTGTGTGTTTGGTGTGGTTGTGTAAGCCATTTCTAAGTTCACCCCAGTTTAGACCTCTCAACATCGGACTATGGCTAGCGCAATTGGTCTAAGTTCATGAGTGGGATTGGCGGGATGACGAGCGGTAGTGGAATTGATGGGGCGAGACGCTATTAGGCCTAAAATTGGCCTAAGGCGTGTAACCATACATTTTGACACTTTGTACGTGTTAAACAATGCAATAAGAGAGTTATACGGAGCCCGAGCATGATAGCTGTTGCCGAGGCAAAGAACTTAACAATAATACTCAGCAAGCCGTGAAGGTACGCCCACAAGCGTAGCCTAGAGCCAAGCTAGCGAGGATACCTGGGCTGCCCGGAGATGTAACGCTAGATCGTCAATCTAGTTATACCCAAAGAGTGTAGACTCTCTAAACTACAGGACATCTCGAAGCGGGATAAGTACTAAGCCAACGCGTTACTCGAGGGAAGGCATCCCTCGCACTAAGACCCCCAACGAGCTATGTTAAGATGTGGACTTTACAGTCTGTAACAATGGACCAGAACGATCCCGAGGAAACCGTAGAGATCTATTCGCGGCACCGGTCGCGACCGTGAGGATGGTAGGAACATGCTTAGCGGTCCTACGGAAAGCTACGCGCCGGGATAGCCTTGGCAAATCGAAACATTTGATCTTAGAAATCATACACGGAAGGTCTTATCCATTAAAGCCGACTATCGGGAATCACTTGTACATACTCAGCGCAGTTGCTCGAGATTATCATAAGTGGTGTTGTTGGAAAGCTAGATAACAGACCTTCTCGAGAGAATGTTAATCATACTCAGGATGGACAGAAACTATCCAAGGAATAGAATGAAACTCACCCAAGCGAAACCGGGCGGCGAGTGATCATGAAGCGTAAAGTACTCCTGACCCCGGAGAATTGTGGAGTAATCAGAGAAACCTCGCTTGGATCAAAACACTCTAAAAACTATGTTAATCCTCACGAAATCATATTTTTTACCTCTGATATATACCCAAGAATGGACTATTTCTTTATTCGTGTGTACCATATATAGGCTGGAGTCTCCCTTTCCGAGCCAGATTCCTCTGTTCCACTCTCTTTCCGTCTCTCTCCGTATCTGTTTCATCTATTTTTTGTATTAAACTCTCTCTACTCAGTATATAAGCCAGATATATTTATTCAATAAGACAAGTTTCTTGCCCTCAACTTGACTGCTAAGACCAGTGCTCCGTAGAACGTCCCACGGGATCAGTAGCGTGACGCCTCCTGACTTGGTTATCTTAAGAAAGTAATAAACTTCACGCGCTTCGCAAAGCCCATTTATATCTTGATCAAATTTAAGTGTGTAGAGTTCTCTCGAACTCCAGATCAACTCAAATCTAGTTGCTTCCTTAGAGGGGACAGGCTTCTAGTAAGGGATTATTCGGCTCCAGAGTGAGGGTTCCTTAGTTGACTTCTTCACAAAGTTAGACGAGCCACTAAGATTGTGGTAC